>LUCM01009670.1:22591-45165 GCA_008360955.1 Fasciolopsis buskii | reverse complement strand
TATCTATCTATCTATCTATCTATCTATCTATCTATCTATCTATCTATCTATCTATCTATCTATCTATCTATCTATCTATCTATCTATCTATCTATCTATCTATCTATCTATCTATATATATATATATATTAGCATCAGCGGATCACTTAGATAATCAAACATCTAACCATTTACACTTATGTTTATTCCTTTCGCATAAATCTTCGTTCAATTTGAATTTTTTTCGGCTTTCAACGCTATTTGCAATACGGACGCGTGCGGATGAAGAGTAGTCCAGAATGCACCCACTGTACCTGCGTTTTCGATTTGTTTATCCGCATTAGGACTGAAAACATCCCATCACCATTGGTGGTGATATCATCCGTATGAGTATGATCTACTCTGAAGATGTAGCGTCAGCAGGACATAAAGAGTGGGCAATCTCACATGAGATTGCCCGGACTACGATGGTCCCAAGGGCCTACTGGGTTTGCTTGAAGGTTCTCACCTTTCGACATTTTTAGCCAAACATGCGTAAACACGGTCGACTTGAGCGTCGTGCAATCAGAGCATTTGGGAGGGGAAAAAGTATGCCTACGGATTCCCTAAGCTCCAAAATTTGATCAAGACCGAGGAGATGGAAATTAGGCTCGTGAATCACCTGCTGATAGAGCAGGGGATAAGACGCGAGTGAGAACGATTTTACGCGCATACACGTACACATTCTGACTGGCTAATAAAATGTACTATTCGAAAGCCTTGAACTAGCAACTAGAAGTCGAACTCCACGATTAGTCGAGGATAGAGGGATGCTTTTGAATCTAGGCCCACGGTCCCTAAATTACGGAAGACAGAGCAGCAAAGAGCCGTAATTGTACGTGAGGTCAATTTGTGCCTGAATGATACCATAGTGTCCATCCATCTGCTGAAAACAGTCATACCAGAGAAGTTGCGTATTAAGTCACCCCAGTCTGACAAACGACATGTAGGAAGACCGATTGTGAAATGCAGACCCAAATAAAGATAGAACGAGGTCTGGAATTGTGTGCGTGTGTATGCGATAAAAGGAGACAGCCCCGATACATCGATTTGCACTCTGAAAGTTTTAAACCGGAATACAGTGAACTTTTTATTCTAGGCTTTCACGTAGAAGCAAGCACCGGGACTATTGTTATTCGGTTGGCATATGTGGAGTTCGGAATCCACTTTCCATTTTATTTACCAGCAAACATAAATATACAAACACCAGCCTCTAACGAAACCCATTTCCGATTATTTTCATTACGAATAACAGCGAAAAAGCAACGGCTTGTCTCAGCAATTACAAAACGCAAATGCATTCCACTTATCTCAGTAAAGGTCCACGTCCGACCATGGAACAGGAAATCGGGTAGGTATAAAAAAATGGCAAACAGACCAAAAGGCCAGGGGAAATGGGGTGGGCAAAAGATGTTCGGTTTTCAAATATTAAATGCGAAATGTGGTCGTAAGTAGCAAATGGTGTCATTCGGAAATAGTATATTTTGTTGTTCACTTGTTCTGTGAAACAAAATGTAATAATGTAACAAAAACGGTCCTTTGTTCGATGAACAACAGTGAACGAAGAGACCGTCCGGTGTGCGAATTTAAGCACCTCTCTGGAGCTATTGGTGTAGAAGTATTCTGCTAATGACTGGATGAGAAAACGAAAGAAGCTATAGGCGATGGAGGAACTCTACGTTTCGATCCCCTCTCCAATCCCTGCTTTCTCCGAAGGTTTTCGGTTTATGAATCAGATTTGTTTGTTCATGCAAAAACAAATTAGCCCCGTGTGTTTATGAGATCGAAACAACGAAAACTAATAACTTAATCCGAAAGACAGGCGATTAGAAACGAAAGACGTGAATTTCAATCCACGAGGGGAAAGAACTAGGGTACTTGTCATCTGCCTGTTGTCAATCAGGAAGAAGTGTGCATGCAAACTGAGTCGATGGATTAGGCTAGGTTGAATGCGAAACACCCGCCGAAGTTGCAAACGACAATGTCACTGTTTGTCTCCCTAATTTTCACACTTAACTTTTGGGAAAGAAAATGTAAAGAAAAATGTTCATACACGTTTGTGATTTTTTGACTATGCGGACGAAAAGAAGATCAGAAGATCAATCATAACGAATATCGATTTAAGGTACTTGAGAACGAGTAATTGACAAATGATCTAGCTCAGTTATTTGTCGAAAAGTTAGCAGATGAAGAGGATATAACAAACGGTGATGTTTAGATTCTTACGCAGATAACGTGACAAATCGGCGAACGCATTCTGCGCAATTCAGCGTGAATGCGAAGTATCCGTAAAATGAGGAATAGAAAGTAAACGGTTAATCCATTTCATATGGGGTCATGTTAAGATGCTCCATTCGGACTCAAATCTCAATCGAAGCTGTGTGCTGCAAAGAATTCGGAACGGTACTGCTACGACGAGTAATGCTGAACTGCGTCTTGATTGTTCATGATTACTCACTTTGTAGACTAGCTAACATATTGCATACTGAAACTGACAATAGAGGAGTAAAAAGCAATTCGGCATAGAGATCCCCGAAACGATTGAATGTGAATATCCACATTAGGTGACAACGAAACATGGCATATGGAAAATCGCATTGCAGTTGCAGAAGTCGAAAACAAGGATATTTTTTGAGTACGTATGTCCATGATATAAAAAAACTGAGTAATGATTAACAGCCATGACAACAAACAATATGATTTGAGATCAACACAAATTTTAAAAACCATTGAAAAATGATCGCTTTCTAAATCCAGTTCCTTCCTGAAGAAATGCGAACACAATGTCCCTTACGATCCGAGCAACTGTAGGAACACGAATGTCCATAACGCAAAGCTTTTCGATCACCACATTGACTACAGCGATGAACGCTGCTCTCCTAAGACGGGACCTATTGGCCATGCAATGAAGTCCGGGAACAACAACAGTAGCCACTCGAACAGAGGATAGGGGGCATCCAATCCAGCAAGTACGGCGCGGCCGGTGCTGAGGCTTGATCACTGTAAAAATACTAATTTATTGTGAATTGTGCCGTAACAATTAGGATCCATCTTTGTTTTGGATTGTGTCAATTAGGCCGCTACGCTGTCCAAACGTTCGTTCGAGGGGCTCATAGTAATCAACAACCTTGAGTGACAATGAAATTACAGGGTGAAACAGACAACATGGGTGACTGCCCCGGTGAGGCAAATCGTCCTGACCGTAGTTGTTCGTTGCATCTCTTCTCCTGATACAATTTTATCGGTCCAGTCTAGGAATAGTTCGGTTTCCCACAAAGCTAGGACCGATTCGTTGTTGAGCGGTTTGAAAAGCCGCTGAAAGAAAACCCAAAGGTAGACAAATAGAACCAAATTCTCCGGTCGAAGAGCGAAACTGAAGCTCACGCTTGGACAGGGCGAAGAAAACCGATTGAGTTTGGATACCCTTGAAAATGAAGTTGACGGTTAGGAACACTTGTCTGGATACTTGAGAAACTGTCGTATGCAAACCGAGCCGCTGTTCGAGACCCCAATGTTTTCAACAGAAGAAGGCGCATATAACTAGCGGGCAAACCTACTCAAGGTCAAACTGGGACTTTTTACTGATAATATATCCACTTACTGGAGATTTGTTAAACAGCTTGAGTATTACATAAATAATATAGTTATGGGCGGCTAAAAAAGACTCCTGCATCTATTACGATATTACAGAGCAAGCTGGAGACACCATAGAAGAATGTGGGCATTATTGACAGGAAATTGTCTTCATGAAATAACTCACCACTTGATATCAACGCAAAACATGCCATTAAGAAACCATAGAAGCACTGTACAGCCACTTCATCCTTGTTAGAAACCATCAGCAGTGCAAATCCACCGCGCCCAAACTGGGACGCGAACCCGGGCTAAACGATTTCGAGTCGAACATCTTAGCCATTACGCTACCGAGCGGGCTCTCAACGGTTTGTTGAACTTCACCACATGATGTTACACTTACTCGCCATTGATTTGCAAGGCCATGAGCCGCTAGCGCAATCAATCTACTCCAACTGATAGATGACTTCTCTGCAGGTAGCTTGAGTACGGCGAAGGCCTTGGACATGATCTACAGAGCTCGGCTATTTGGTAGTGTTCCCGTGGTTTCTTAATGGTCAGTTGAACGTTGATATCACAAGGTGAATTATTTCATGAAAAGACAGGATAATGTATCTCACTGCTTCCAGAAGTCGCTTATGAAAAGTCAGGGATATTCTGAGGATATATGGACAAGAACATGTGGTGGTTGGATCATCGACCGATGGTTTGTTAAAGAGATTGAATTCAGTTCCCGAAGACTCGGAGACATCGACGAAGCTATCATTAAAAATACTTAACTGCGAAGTTGCGCTCATGCAAATAAATTGTACGGTGATTGTAATTCATTGGATAGAGCATGTCGTTCGACCATCACCTACACGGATCCAGGAATTGTGAGAGTCGATGGTAAGTTGAGGTGTGGGTTCAGTGATTTTCAGGAATTAGTATCCTGTGAAGCGCTGCGATCCGACTGCCAGTCTCAGCGGACCGGGTGAACACCCAATTAGAAGCAAAGTTTACTGAAGGATCATTTAGATGTCCTGTTGTTCGCGATTCAAACTGGCGCCTTGCTGCCAAATGTAAGTTTCCGACTGCGAGCAGTTATAAGGGAGTACTTTAAGTTCTCTCCAAACTGTCTTGGTCTATCTTAAAAATCGACAATCCCATATTAGTGCCAGAAAGAACCTTAGGATTGGAGCGGAACACCCCACAGGATAACTTCCAATTCCCGTTCAATCATCCGTTAAAACCACGAACGCGACGGGGCTATCGTCATTGCTCCCATC
Organism: Fasciolopsis buskii; assembly: GCA_008360955.1. Classification (NCBI taxonomy): domain Eukaryota; kingdom Metazoa; phylum Platyhelminthes; class Trematoda; order Plagiorchiida; family Fasciolidae; genus Fasciolopsis; species Fasciolopsis buskii. The sequence goes on along the minus strand of LUCM01009670.1, from coordinate 40,306 downwards.
AACATTCGACCCACTGAGATCGAAATACGGGAGCGATCGGAACTCTAAAAATCCTTTGCTCAGCCAATGAATTCAGCACATTAAACGGCGGAACCCAGGGGCACACATTGCGCAATACCTCCGAGGTCCATTATAGAGCAGTCGCGTACGTTGGAGTTTTCTCCAGTGCTTCACTCTCATGTTGTACGTTGTTTTTCTACAGACCAGGAGTAATTCCTCAAATGGCGGTGACCATCCCTCGACTGGAGTTGGCCGCGGGAAGACTGGCTGTAAGAACCTACCGTACACTTAAGCAAAAAGCGGGGATTGAGTTTCAGAAGACATTTTTGACGGATTCCTTCATTCTCCTGTACCACACAAAAATCAAGAAAACAAGGTTCAGCACGTATGCGGCGAATCGGTTGGCGGGATTCCACAAACGGTTCAGACTTTGTCTGTGGCGCCACGCAAGATTGGAAATGACCCCTGTGGAGTTGGTGTTGAGGGGTACCACCCCACACTAGGATTTCGAACATTAGTTCCATGGGCCAAAATTCTTAATTATGGCTGAAGGAAAGTGGCCGACGATTCCGGAGACAGAACCGTTACCAGACATCAAACTAGGGCGGACACCTGGGAGGATTTGCATGACGTTAGATGACAGAACAATAGAATCGTTTCTCGCGAGAAACTCGGATTGGTTTCGATTGTTGAGATCCGTAGCTTGGCTTATTCTTTTAAAACTTACCTTTTAACGTAGACGTCCAGACCAGACGCTAGCCGTACAACCTGTGAAATCGGTAAACATATCAAGGGCAGAAGAAAGCGTTACTAGTGCCATACAAAGAAAGGTCTGCGGAAAGAAGTTGAAAATACTGCAAAAACGAACGACGAACAGTGCCATGGTAGCCAGTCCATGGCGCAGGCGATAGCCGCACCCCGTCCTACTCAGTGGGTTTAATTGCGTTGGTAGATGACTGAACTAATCCAGTCAACTTGAAAGCGCGAAGTATTCTGTTACAATTCCCGCATCTTACCCGACCACGAGCGCCTTAATCCGGTCGTATCACACATGGGAAGACAGTAAAAGAGCATTTCGGGTGCTAACAACATTCCACAGACGTTTTTGGATAGCACACGCAGAGCGTGCAGTCAGACGCCTGATTGGAAAATCCCGGAGAAGCCGGAAATACTTGGAGACTGTGAGTAGGGAAATGATGGCTCCGTCGCCAACAATCGGGACCTAACAAGATTAGTTCCTCTTGAAATTCGTTGGAACAGACTAATTTGGTTTGCTCTTAGTAAAGCATGGTCGTAGGACCGATAAGTGATGCAGGCATCTGTTTACGTATCTTTAGATGCGTGAAATACATTTAAAAGTCTCTCATTCTCTTAAGACCGATTCCTTTATTATGATACTATTGAGATTCATATCGAGAAGAAGCCTACGGTCCGAGATCTTCAGTGACAACAGAACCACTTCGTAGAAGCTCAACGCGAACTAAGAAACCTAGTGGAAATTTGGTCTACCGGGGTGATTTCCGGCAAGCTCATGGAGAGAAGAGGACATGAAACTTCACTTTCCCCTCAATACAGTCACCGACGCGGAATACAGGAAATCATAGTGGGTTCGACAAGATGTATACTGTGTTTCAATCTGTGGCAAACAGTCAATGACTGACGAAGTGCTAGCCCCATCTCTCACGGAATGCGAACGGATAGTGAATAGACGACCATTAGTAACTGTCACCTCCGATAGTTGAGATTTACCGACGCCCACGCCCCCCCCCCCCCAGTCATTTACTCATCAAAAGGTGAAATCCTCGAGAAATTCAGATAACTACATTGCGAGAGAGGCTGGTTCAACAGTGGTCACAACCCAACCATCTGGTGTCCGTGCTTCGGAAACAATGGAACACAGAGTATTTTCCACTTCTACAGAAACGATAAAAATGGATAAATCGGAGACATAACTCTAAGTTAGGTGATATGTAGCATTATTCGTCCCGGGAGTTTTACCGCGAGGTAGGTGGCTGATGGGAGTCATTAAAGACACCAGACAATCAGACGACGGCCGTACATTCTGTCGAAGGATCAACGCGACGCGATGTCAGAAAGCCTTATCTCATGGAAAGTGTTCAGGATACCTTTAACATAAGTCAGAAAGCCAATTCTCTTCAAGTGGGAGGCGACCCTTCGGGTCTGCCGAACCGGGAGGGATCACTGAGAGTTGAGCCATGTGTCTCGGTAGCATCGTTGAGCAGCTGGTAACCCGGTTAGAAGGAGGAAAGCCGTAGAGTGAACCGATAAAGACCAACCACACCTAGCAGTGCATAATAAAAATCCCGGTTGGATTTTGGAGGCCGGTGTGAGAAGATCCGAAAAAATGGACCAAGCATTGACATTTTCTATTTTACGGGCCACTTACCGATTACCAACTACCTCCTTTGTATTTTATCGCATCAATTTAATTTCACCGTTGTCATAAACTGGACTCTCGGCGTTGCTACGAGGGTGAGCTTGGTGTTGGTTGACTCTGTTTGATACCTTTTGTCGTTGACGTGATTTGCTGTCAGAAATTGTTTGTTGTGCATTAATTAATCTGTTGTAACTAGTATCGCAGCCATTTAGATCCGCTTTGTTTTGACTGTGTCAATTGGATGGCTGCGCTTTTCTCAAACGCTCGCTCGAGGTGACAATAGACGACATGAGTAGGTGCCACGAGGAATCTGTGGCATGGTTTCCCTTGAACTATTAATTTATATGTATACTCCTAACCTCTGTTTTGTTTTCTATTTATTTCGTGCCGATGATTCCATTTAAGTTTCTTCTATTTTGATGATGTTAAAATTTAGGTACGACAATCAGAACGAAGAGAAGTAGATCTAAAGGAGTGGAAAAAATAACTTGAATTTAACCTAAGAGGATGTCCTAGAAAACGCTAAGTTTGGCCCAGCATATAGTGGAGTTAAACTTTTCCAAAAAAACACTTTTCGACTTAGAGTATGTCAGTGATATCGCCTTGCCGAGCGGCAAGACAGAAAATTTGATGTTTTAAATCGTTCGAAGACTGAACTATATACAATTTCTTTTAGAGCTCCAGTGTGCAAGGTATTTCTTCAAGACTAGCAGGGGCCTGTAACTGAGCCCTCTTTTGTGATGATCAGTCGGAGACAGTCAATGGTCCCAAGTACCTTAGGAGCTCGATTACAGCTAGCCATCATGCTGGACAGATGATTACACCACAAATTGTGAAATTTTAGATAGCTTTTGTGCATCTGCGAAGGTTGTGGCTCCGCTACGAAATCCGGCTTTCCTTGAAGTGCCACCATACGTAGTGTCATTATTTACGTTTGAGAGATTCAGCCTCTTCGCGCTGAAGAGGCCTGGTGACTTTCTATGGCTTCAAAGCATTGGCTAAGTCTAGTAGCAATATCGCTTAAACAATCACAAGGTGCGTAGTCCTAAGTTGGATGCAGACAAGCGTGCTCCGACCGAGCTAGGGGCTCCACGCCGTCTCTGATGCCATGGACGCCACACGTATGGCCTGCTCATTAATTACATTTTCATGCTCTTTTTGCATGTGAACTAAGCTGGAACGAGCGACGGGGTGTTCAAGCCATGATTTGGCGAAGAGGCATAAAGAAGTTAGCTTCGGTTTTGGCACTGGTTGATGCTTCTGGCCTTCATGGTTGGGGCCAATAGATGCGAATTGTCAAGGGTTAGGGACACTGAGAAAGCCTAATTCAGTGACGAATATTCTTGTCTTCCTGGTAACCATGAAGAAGTGAAAAACAGATAACGTGTAGGATGGGAACAAACAATTCTTCCTACTTGATCTGGTCCAATGGATCACTAAATTTTCCCGACATGGTAACCTATTTTCGGTGTTGTTGAATCGGCACTTTGCGTGTCGTCAAACCAACGTAATCAGTGTGTGTCTACATAAATGCTGTTTGAAAATAGCACGACTATACCCTTGTTGGATAGAAATGCCGAAATGAAGGATTTTCATAAACCGGTTTGAACGTTTTTTAGTGCTTCTGATTCCGCTGAAACACAGCCAGTACCATACGTCGCATGAGAGACGGACAAACAAATCACACCGGTATGTTGCCTACACATAAAGTTGTTCTCCCAACCGATACACTAACAACGAAACAAAAGCATTTGCTTGAAAAACAAATTGGGAATGTTCGAATAGAAAAATGTTATCCCCAAACTAGAACAATCGCATGTTTGTGGATAGAGCCGACGTAGCCCAGTGATGATCCTCGGAAATGGACGGTTTCCGGGAGGAAAAATAGCTCGTCAGCAGAGATGTGAAGTTTACGGATATTGAACGGAAATTCAGCATGAGCCATCGTCGAATGATAAATCGGTACAACACAATTTCAAGGTGGTCCATAAGGCTGATTGATAGGGTTTAGGTTGATGAGGAAGAACGGAAGACCGATAATTAGCCGTATTTAACTCACAGACCTATGATCAAAGGTTTTTAATTGAAAGTTGTTAGCACTCCGATTTTGCTTGCTGTACACTACCGAGAATAGGTTGTAGGTTAGGATGAGATTCCGCGTGAGAGACAAGTCAACATAACTGTGACACAACAACGTCAGATAGAGCAGCTAGTGTCCGAGAACGAGTAAAGGGAATAGGGGAATGCGACCAATCATTCCATATGCAGAGAGCATAATATGAACTCTGATTTTCTGTGATGAATTTCATTGTTTCATCGCGATTAGGTAGGAAATCACGGGTAGCAAACGCGTCACAAAGTCCGTGACAAAAACCATCTTCCTCTTTCAGCTTTCGGAGGTGGGCTAATGCCCGCCGCGATTACCATTACCTGGTAATTTATTCCCAGCACAAAGAATGAGTCTGTTGTTGAATACATGACAGAATACCCAACTGAAGACAGATTTTGCACAACCAACCAACTCCAGGAGAAATGGGAGAACTAACGGCGGCAAAATTAAGACTTCAAACGACGTGTGATTCGATCAAGCGTAATATGACGAATGTCTGGGTCTTATTTGATCGGAAATCAACGGATTTCATAAGACCGGATCAACTCGAACATGATGGCACAAGTAAAGAAAAACAGAAGCCATCACCATCGTTATTACCGAAGAAACATCAACGGCCAAAAAGCACAGTGACGAGATAGCAGCACCGATTTTCAGTTGTGAATAACCAACATTTAGGTTGTTGATATTGGTTCGCAATAGCCGGCGGAGTTATACTTACCATTAAAATGTTCACTGAGTTGCTTGTCGCAGTGGCGATTAAGGGCCAAAACTCCTTGCCATATCCGTTAAATCACGATAAAGAGTCGGTCAAGGAATCGTCAGCATTTAACGTGTCAGTTGAGATTATAAAGTGCCCGGTGTGTAATCTAAATCCCTACTAGGCATGTAATCAGCAGATTACTGGATGAAATTAGGAGAATAAACGCAGCACGGAATCACCGCGCCCAACCAGAATAATGAACTCGTTGTTCCAAACAAGGATGCAGTATTCAAGGTATGAAAGCAGATGTCTTCGACTAAGGAAACTAATCAAACTAAACACATTTTATCAGGAAAACAGAAAAACGCAGCGACAAACCACTGGGTGCAGGGAATATTTCTTGAGAATGAGAATGAGTACCCAATGGATTTTATCATTTGTTTGACGCACGAATGCAGCGTAAGATGGATGTCTCAAAACCGCTAAGGACCAATACACGGATGGAGACGCACCAAAAACCACAACCCAGAGGTTTTCAATGACAAAGCGACGGCAGATCTGTAGCGGAGAGGCTACAAACAGATGTCAAAGGACCAAGAACCCTTGGCTTCGATACGGTGAGTCATGATACAGTGACATAGATTAATGTCCAGAACACATCATCATCATCATCATCATCATCATTGTTCAGCGTTAAACAGCAAGGCAAGCCTCACTGACCGATTCCTTTTCCCCAAGGTTACATATGTCTATAAACGGAGTGAATATCCAAAGGGAACAGGGAGTCGGCCAACACAGGCGGGAAAAGATAAGACGTTGTTGCAGCCAACACACGGAGCACGGTCTAACTGTGAAAGCGCACTCTTTCAATCATTCTGATTCGATAGAAAATGACAACACGATCACCACTGTTCACGGTTCACTATTACCACATTCATCAGTGCATCCAGCCAGCTACTTGACGGGTCTTTTGGACCCCAACCACGAAGACCTGAGACACCTATTTTACCAAAGTTCGCTAAACATTTTCCCAAGCTACCAGAACACAGGACTAACTGTCAAACCACTTTGGCATCAGATGGCAGATGCACGGGCCACGGACTTGATCCGATATAAGACGGACGGCAAAGTCGGAATCAGTCATGTGTTACAGTGCAGGAGCACAGTGAAAGTGGTCTGATTTTTGCGAAACATTCAGAGCTGAAAGGGAAAGAAGACCAGATGAAAGACAATCAGCCCGAGAGACTGAAGACAATGGCTCCATGAGCTTTGATCTGAACAGATCTGTATGAGCCGTTTGATTATGACCAATAAGGGGTAGTCATGCCCACCAGACGAAGGCGACTCGATCGTTCTTGCTGTATTAGGCAGAGAGGAATTGAACTAGAATCGAGAAGGTCGAATGAGGTCCGTAGAGCTATCGACAGTAACATAGCAATAAGAAAACAATCGAAACATAGTTGGAACCACAATTCCATACTTTCACAGCTACATACAATGTTAGTGAACACGAAGAAGGAGGAGGGCATAATAATCCAGTTTGAGTCACCTAGGTGAGAAAGTGAACAGTTTGTGGGCTATCAGGGACTGCTATGAACAACAGATTCACAAAAGGAGCAGAAACGGTAACGAAATTATAGGGAAAACATACCGCATGCATAAACGTGCAACGCAGCTGAGTTGTGACTAGCAAAATAGGCATTATACTGGTTATAAACGAGCACGTGGCTCAAAGAATCAAACAGTTACAGGTAAATTTCAAGAGAGATTAAGAATGCACAAAAGCTTGGTGGTAAAAGCACGTATTTGTGATTGTAGTCATCCACGCAACCTGAGGCAAAATGTTCGACCACTCGGTTATTTTGGATTCACCATGTAAATAACACGCTTCACATCATCGGTTAATAAATTATGGAAAAAGAGGTAGGAGCCTCACAGATCAACAGACACAAGGCGGCAAACCAACCTGACGCAGAAGCTTTCGTGCACTTGGATTTAGACGACGAACGCGATTGATCGACTCGATAAAATGAGTGAATCTTTCACAAATCTTGACTGGATCAATGGAGCGATAGTCTGCCTCGTACACATCACAAAGAACCCGCGGCCCACCGCTGCTCAATCGTCTGAACAAAAATAATGCGGGTAGAAAAAATAAGGGACTCGTGCACACAGGGAGCAATATGATAAATATAAAGTAATAATATTATTATTATTAACGACGCTGTTGTAAAGCGTGAGTGTTTCTAAGGGGAAACTAAAGCCCGATATTGCTCACAAATTCGTTTGGCACTGGTATAGTACGAGAAACGTCATTACGGTTTTGTGTTTGGGGCATGATACACACAGAGGCCTGATGTTGAAAACAGAAACCAATGTTCAGATAGGTCATATGAGAACACAAGCAGGAACCCTATTAGGAGAGGAATTCTCAATCCTCCGTTTCAGACAGTAGGCGGCAAATGCCGGTTAGTTAAACGGCAATATTACGATCGTTTGAGTGGGCACTGTTAGAGAGCATAGAAGAACGGGAATATAAATCGTACAGAAAGAAACAAGCAACGACGGTCTTAACAGATATGTCGAAAGAAAGTTGGCCAGCTCATCTATTCAGTTATGAAAGCTAAACAAGATGAAGAGTGTACACAGGCCCCGAAAGATGGCAAGAAATCTAATCCAAGGAGTTTGTTCAAATATGCAGTCATTTAACGAGCCAACAGGTTAACGTTGTAATGAAAAACAGTGAACTGGGGTCGGAATTAGAAACGGGGCGATGTATGTCGGTTCGACCAAACCATGAAGTTCGAATTGGGCCAGAAACTGATCCGACCGCCACGAGTTGCTACCAGTTACTAAATTAAGAGATCAACAGTTGATATCATGATATCGAGACGTGGCACCACCTGTTACATATTTATGGCAAGGCTGATCCATTTTTTTCACCCTTTCACTCTACAGTCCATCACATAGCAGAAAAGCAGTGAATTATTTAACCCACTAAGAACAGCAAACTGGTCATTTTCGGCCAGTCACGGATAAACCATCAGGCTTTCGACAATAGTATGCCTTAAGAACTCAAAACCACATGAATATTCGTGTATTTTATCAGAATAACAATTTAGCTGATTGAATTTTAATACAAGGATCTTTAATGAGAAAAAATCGGACAAAGGAAAAGTCGATTCGGAAATCCGGCGTTTTCTCGAAAATCCGACACAGTGGTCCGTGGAAAAAAACAAGAATAGAACATACTCATTAAAACATCCCAGTGGGTGAGTAGATATCAAGTGGATCTCTGATGCATATGCGCGCACTTACTATACTAACCAACTTCGATAACGACCATTTGTACTAATACATGTGCTTTACTTCACGCGTTTGGCACAAAACAATCCTGACGTTTGGTATTTAGTGAGAGGCACCATTCATGAGGAATTTTCATGAAACTGTGGCAGTTAGATCAACTTCTCACAAGATTGCATTAGCGGAAGTAAATTTGATTCACGAAACTGTTACGTCGTGAACTAGCGCTTCAGTGTTACTTTCATTTTAGCCCATCGGAATGATCGTGTTCAAACATGCACCTTCTTTTACTCTAAGGACCGACTGGAAAATTTGATGTGCCCTCCGATCAGCCAAACCCAAGTTTGCGTGATTATTCGACAAAAAAACATTTATACGAAATTGGTGAAAACCACTAGTTCGCTGTTCTCTCAAGGAACAGTATCCAAGCTACCATAGAATCTAAGGTACGGACCTCTGAAATTGGGACAATGGTTTATGAATCTTTTGATAAGAGAAATGATCAAAGTTTGAATGGTTGGCATTCATTGAGATGAAGCTAGGCGATTTCGAAATCAACAGTTGATCAAAATGACCAGGTTTTTTATTCACGTGTTAAGCGATCACGAACTGCAAAATCCTGAAGTGAAGGAAACCGAAAGCAATAAATACGACGATGACAGAAACATTACAGCACTTGGAAGTACACAACAGACCGGATAGATCGATTAGGGTAGTCGAGATCAAATTACGGTCGCGACGAATCTATGGTTTGCCATGTTACGGACGTAAAAATAAAAACAACAGGACATTCGACTGCGAAATAAGGTTGGTTGAGTCTGTCATTCAAGCAAAAGCGATCCCCATTAAGCCGTATGGAGATCGGTTGTCAGGTGTAAGGACCGTTTATAAAAAGGTTAATGGCTCACAGTCCGTCAGAAAAAAATTGCGATCAAAATAGATGAACTGACAAAATGTCTATCACCTGTTTTGGATGAATGGTCGAATAGCTTCCGGAGGGGGAGTTGGGGTAAAAAGGCTTAAAGATTTCGATCTCCTAACTTGATCAAGCAAGGATAGAAATTTCGGATCGAAGCAATGCTTTTGGGTGGACGAAAAAAAAACTGAAAAAGAGGGCATCAATGTAAATTAGCATGTGCGATTTTCTCATCAAAACACTAAGCCACACACTGTAACTCTATGTAAAAACTAGTATTGGAATTTGGAGGAACAGTCTAGCCGGGCTCCCCTTCACCTCGGTCTAACGGACCCCGTTATGCACACAATCAATGGGATTCTGGACAATGGCCAGTGTGTAAAAATGTGTTCGGTTAAATGTCTGAAGGTCAACTGACGATCGATAGACGAAATTCGGAACGTTTTGTTTCTTTTTTCACACATCCCATATCCCCAGGGAATGCGAGAGTCAGCGTACGGCATTCCGATGGATTACGGCTCGGAAAGTGACAACTACGTTGAGGACAGCTGACCAGAAAGAAAGGTAACTTCATTTAATACATACTAATGTTTATCCATGTGGCTGTGTGTGTGTGTGTGTGCATTCATTTTGCTTATAATCAGATTTGTTCCTTTTGAATCGAAAGACGTGGATATAAAAACATAGATCACCGAAACCGTACCAATCATGGAGCGCATAAACCCAAACTCCTCGGAATAAAACATGCATGATAAAGATGTGGCGGTTCGGTGAACCTATTACCATATTCTTCATTTCGCCGTGGTAATACGAAAAGGTTCATATTTCGTGATAGTTTGAAAGTGGGACAAAAAGTCAGGAGATAAACGAATTACTGAATGTCAATTAAAAGCGACAGTTTAGCGACGTAAAGGTCGATACGAAAATCTATTCGGTTTCCTCTGATAACCTGCTGTGAAGACTACCATGGGATTGTGGTTGGGATTTCGCACAGACAATTAAATTGTAAGGTTGGCTAAACAAGATTATTAACATCCCACTTGGATGGCCAGGACGAACAATAGACTGGGACAGAAAATGAACGAGCACCAAAGTTAGTAAAATTTAAAAACACTGCAAGGACTATCGTGGGTGGATGAAAAAAAACGATTTCCACGAGATTACACGATCGATATCGCGCATACCGGGACTCGTTGTGTATGCATATCGGTCACTCTCCGATCTAATCACTTCGATACTGACATACTCCGAAAGTGGCTTTTGCACTGAGGAACGGCAATAATACCGAAACCGGTCGTGCACATCCGGGGAAGTCTTGTTCTTCTGCTCATATGCGATACTAGCTACAAAAAACTCTTCGTGAATCACCGTAGTGATTCTTACATGAACTCGCCCATATATATTCGGCAATTCAAACGGGATACTGATGTGATTACCAATGCAAAAATTAAAACAAAGTATGCCTCCCTAACCTAAATAACCCATCAGAAAAGTGCCAACTACGAATTCAAACCAAAAATAATAAAGAATTATGAAGTGAATGCTTCTCACAAGGATTTCACAGAAAGTGAACGTCCCACAGCTTGTACAATCGTATCTAGTAGAGACTGGACGAAGGTTGATTGTACGACCAAATGCATACACGCCTACTGAGTTTGTTATCAGTCTCATTAGCTATGGGAGTCCAATCGCCTGGACAAGTTCACACTGTACGAGTAGCTTTGGCCTTGCCTTGGGACACTGGTGGCCAAAGCCAAAGGTTCTCACGCTGGATAGATGTGATGCTGTTTGGGGCACACGAGAAATAATAATGGACGCCCAACTGTCTACTTTTGACTAGGTGTGTTTTCTGATTCAGAAATGGGCTCATAACTGTTATATAACGACTTTTCTCTGTTCTCAATACTGTTCTTCACTAAGTTGACCCAAGCTCTAGATCGCTGTCGTCCGGCACCAATATCTCAGATGAGAATAAACAAAGTCAACCGGGACAGAGTTTCCCGTCCATCAAGTGAGTTCATCACATTTATATGTTGTCTTGCTCGCATCACTACGCCTGTGCGACTGCCATCACTTCATCGGTTGTCCAGGTCGCGCTTTGATTGGTCCATCGTGCCCCAATCCATTTTACGGGATTTAGTTCATGAGTTCTTCTAGTTGAATCCGGACGGCTAATCCTCACTGCTTGGGCCAGCTCATCAAACGAAATTCTTTTTGTATATTTGCACTCTTGCTCTCTGATTGTGCCACTTTGTCGGCTGTCCGATGGCAGCCAATGAGATGATGCAGTCTCACGCCGGTTTCGCGTTTTGCATTTGCCCACTGTCTAGCAAGATTGGGCTACATCTATGTCCATGAACTGACCGTGATTAATCAGGCACGGTCCAGTGTCGCGCAACCAAAGACAACCAACAAAACCGCTCTATGAAATCCGGGCGCAAAGTCACTTACAATATCATCACTTCACAACTACCATGACCATAAATAAGCTCAACGAATTTGCATGAGTAAGGCAACACTTATGAACCAAAAAAGAAGGGTCCATTAGTTTTATTTCTATGAGATGAACGGAGATTCCACTAAATGCGCAACAACGTAATAGATGAATCGTTATCGAGTTCCGTTGGCCAGCCGAGGATTTCCGGAGAGGCGTATGAACCAATCACCTGAGCACTGGCTCGTCTAGGAAGATTCTGCTGCCTTTCAGAAAGCGCTTGGCTGCGCAAAGGCTAAAGGTGTAGCTTTGAATAGAAACGCCTACTATGAACTGGGCGACCGAGTAAGACAATAGCCCACAGGGCATTCAACCATGAATGAGATGACGTGGTAACGCGGGATGAGAAAATGTACAGCGAACTTTGGTAAAATAGGTGTCTCAGGTCTTCGTGGTTGGGGTCCAAAAGACCCGTCAAGTAGCTGGCTGGATGCACTGATGAATGTGGTAATAGTGAACCGTGAACAGTGGTGATCGTGTTGTCATTTTCTATCGAATCAGAATGATTGAAAGAGTGCGCTTTCACAGTTAGACCGTGCTCCGTGTGTTGGCTGCAACAACGTCTTATCTTTTCCCGCCTGTGTTGGCCGACTCCCTGTTCCCTTTGGATATTCACTCCGTTTATAGACATATGTAACCTTGGGGAAAAGGAATCGGTCAGTGAGGCTTGCCTTGCTGTTTAACGCTGAACGATTCTCATCCTTCTCTCATTTGCAAAAGCGACTGTCCACTGTAGATAACTGTTTGTTCCTCGACTAATTCGTGCTATTCCACCTCTTGCCGCCCGCTTCCCTTGCATTCTTCAAGAGCGCCATCGGCCATGTAAGCAATGCCACTGGATTAAGTCCTGTTCCCGTCCTCTGGTGTTCTCCCTCAGATGGCATCCACAGCTCACCGAACCGGCTTCGGCAGGCTGATGAACTTTTTCGACGTCAATGGTCTTTCAAATTAGCCACTTTCAATGTGTAAACACTGGTGCGTGTAGGTCAGTAGGGTTGTTTAGTCCGTGGACCGTAGGCCCTAGCCATCAAAATGTGTTGCATTCAAGAGTCTCCCATTCAAGGCTCCAGCTCTGTTATCCGACTGACATCCCCATCGAGTCCTTCTGTGACGTTTCATCTGTCTTTCTGGAGAACCTGAGGTTTTGGCCTCTGACGTGGCTGGTGTTTGTGTGGCTCTCAGCGACAGGGCCGAGGCTGCACTATTTGACAATATCCCAGCCGACAGCTTGCTATGCGCAGTGAGACTTTGAGGTTCGTTCAAAGCAAGCAGTCGTCGCTCTCACAAATGCAACTTGTTCATCGTCTCAACGCAAGCGCCAACAGATTGTAACCCAGATGCAGTCGAGGGTACTTTCTATCAAAAGCTGCATTATCTCTTGCGCACAGCAAAGCGGGGTGACATAGTGATTGTGGCAAGAGATGTCGATGCTAGAGCAGGCAGGCCGTCCTCGAATGATGCGCATCTAGAAGGTTTCTTTGGTCTCGATTCCTGTCGATCTGAAAACGGGGAACGGTTGTTGGTTTGGTTCTCAGACTGTCAGTTGTTTTACGTTAGTACTGGCTTCAGGTATTCCATTCCCCGGTACGCCACCTGGGGTCCGTCCTCTTTGGGTCACCGGCGGACCTAAATCAACCACATCGCTATCAGCTACGAATGGAAGAGGTGTCTACAAAACCGGAGCACTCCCCTCGACTCCAACCGTGAGTTAGTATGCACTGAGCTGTCTATGGGCTTTGCTGGATGATCAGAACGAAAGCTGTGGCATCCGTTAGATTGCAACAAACTACCGAACCAACTCGCCTATCAATCTTTCGAAGCGCACTGACTGAAAAGCTAGGATTGCCCTCCACTTCAAAACACCAATGAGCACTGGTCGCTTATCAATAATGCTTTGCATTCTCCAAGCTTAGTGAATTGTGACCTTACCCATCGCGTCGTGACACCCAGGATTTCTGCTGAGTCGCTGCGACTTCTTGATGCATGCCAATGCATCCAGGCTGGTAACGAGTATAACGAGACACGGCTCGTAACGAGACGTGAACTGAATGCAAGCTTGCAGAGGGGTCGCGAGATCTGTTGGTCTCGACGAGCTTTGGGGATAGAACATTTTGCCGTTATGGTAAATTCCAGCAAGCTGTTTTACCTCATCAGAGCTACCGGTAGGACAAGCAATAGATGCGAGCGAAGAGTTTGTAACGCTGACGGTTCGCTAATCCACAATGAGCAGCCTCATCTTGTACACTGGGCGGAGTATTTTCAACCACAATTTAGCTGGCTCTCATCGTCAGCGCCTCCCGCAGCTATTCCGACAAGCATACTGTGGCCTGTTACAACGAATCCACCTAGTGAAGTAGGGATCCTCAAGGAAATCCAAGTTCTATTTGAAGATGGAGGAACGGCACAGATCAGAAAACTGCAAGTATTGTTCCCAAAAGTCTGGAACACCGATAAACTCCCCTCCTCGTATAGGAAATCGATCGTTCTCTCCATCTTTAAAAAAACTGCGCAAACTACAGGGATATTAGCTTAATCACGATATTGTCAAAGTTACTGTCGTCCGTCATTTTTCGCAGGTTGTGCAACATGGGTGAACAGCAAACTCGTGAGGAACAGGCTGGGTTTCGCACTGATCGTGGATGCCTCGATCAAATCTTCACCCTCCGACAGGTGTTAGAGCACCGTTTCACGTTGCAAAAGCCAATGATCATCGTATTCTTCGACATTCGCGTACCCAGAGACTCCGTTGATAGACATGCACTATGGCACTGTTTGTTGAAGAATGGAGTACCTGAAAAGTAGGTGTCGGTGTTTAAAGAGTTGTACCGTCATACCTTAGGTCGGATTAGAGATTAGAGCCAACTTTCACCAACCTTCGTCGTCTCCAGTGGAGTACGGCAAAGCTTCCCTATATCCACATTTCGTCCCAACTTTGCCACCGAGGATGTTCTACAGAGCGCTTCCTCTGGTCTTTTAGAGGGTGGAATTGAACTCCCTCCAGGGAACAAAGTTTTGACTTAGAATATGCCAATGATATCGCCTTGCTGAGTGAAGATGCATCGGCAGTTCAACGTGTGCTAAGCCGCTTGGTGATTGAGGTAACTGGTTACGGCATTTGCTATGAACCTTCAAAATACAAGGTGCTTCTTCAAGACTGGCAGCAGCTTGTGTCTGTCATCATCCCTTGTGGTGATTGGTTAGAGGTAGCAAACATCTCAAGCATCTCAGGAACCTGATCACACCTGCCGGAGGGGCTGCGGAGGAGGTCACATCACGAATTGCGAAAGCCAGAGCGGCTTTTCCTCGAGGGAAGGGTCTACAATGCCACAGTTCGTAGTGTTTCGCATTACGGTTGCGAGGCCTGACCTATCCGCATTGACGACGCCGGACAACTTTCAGTGACCGACCACCAATATCTCCGAAGCCTCGCTCGTGTCTGGTGGGAGTATCGTCGTCGTCCTCTCACTGAGATAATCGCTGTGCGTCGCCTTCGTATCATGTATGCTTGCCCATTATCTACCTTTTCGCGCTCTTTTTGTATGTGCTGGGCAAGGCTGGAAGAAGCGACGTGGCTGTGATACTATGACTTGGCGTAGAGGTATGAAGAAGTTGGCTCCAGCTCTGGCCTCGATTGGTGTTTCCCATCATTCTGGTTGGGGCCCAAGGAATGAGGATTGTCGCTGGTTGGAGACACTGAGAGATATGGCTTAGGATCGAAATCAGTGGCGTGAATGCTGTATGGTCTATATGTAGAACGCATCCCCTTTAGAAGTACTGAAAACATCCAAAAAATCATCAAGTGTGTACGGTGACAAACAAAAAGGAAACAGTTGGTTTTTCGCGGTCCATTATTCCCCCTTTATTTACCAACTTTATGTACAGTTTTATCTACATATTTTTGCACCCGCACCGTGCTTGTTCTCAAGCTGGTGTGTAATAATAATCATCATGATATGCAGAGGAGTTTCATACATTTTATTGGGCAATTTCATATTGTCCCGGCGGAAGAAGCATATGAGTCAAACACTCAGAAGCTCTCTAAGGACCTTTCGTAAAACGGTACACTGATTCGTAAGTTTACGGTGATGAGTCCTAATAGTTCGGCGTATTAGTGGCCCCGACGACCATGAATTTCTGTCTTCGGTCAATATAACCGGACCTCTGCTTTGCGGCCTATACTTTTAGGTTACTTAGCAACAGTACTACAAGGGGAAATCCGGATTTACCTAGTCGGCTAACCATCAAAAGCTATCAAAGAATTTTGTAGTATCAAAAAAGGTATTGTAGAAAGAGCTGGTACGCATTCTAAAAGAACAGTCTCCGGTTTGGGGATGATGAGACGGGCTAAAACCTAACAGTTGGTCGTGATCAAAGCGAATTATGTTTTATTGCATAGGCGACCGCGAACGAGAAGCAGAAATGACCGAGAAAGTGGTCGTTTATTTGGTTAGCGCGCTAGGCACCAAGATATCGCAGATATCCACGGACTACAGCAAAATACCGTGAATGTGACCTGCAGTAAAGTAAACCTCCGCCCTGGCAACTGCGGACGCCTTCCAGATTATACAACATGTAATGTTGTTTTAATGCATCAGTGTGTTTTCCTGACTGGTTCATAGGAAGACTCTTCCTTATTTGTAACACTAGCCGAATCATCCGATTGTTGCACACTGCGACGATACACATTGTATTCTAAGCAGAACTGACTCTACATAAATGACAAGCGCTGGCCACCTGCCCACCCGCTACCTTGCAAGTTTCAGCTACGTGCGCAAAACCTAAAAGAGCAGCATCAAACAAAAAGTGGGATGCAACTTGAAAATCCAATTCAGAGAACCTTAATTGATCTTATTCACGAGTTCAAATTATTCGTTTGTAAGAATTCTGTAAAATCAAATGAGGGAAAACACCAAGTACACCAATTGAGCCTTGCAACTCCGTATAGTTGGACCGATGTGGTCTATGAAACGTTAACAACCCACTCAGCCCTCTGCGACTGTGACTTAGTGACGTATGCTATGCTCGTAGATCAACCCATAAGCACTTCGCGTGTGCTTTATGGCAGGCATGGCGCACGAGTGTAGTGAGCGCGGCATGCCTCATATCGATCAAGATTCACTACATAGTGGGGTGAGGGCCCCGAATAGGTCAGGTTTGATAACGAAACTGGAGGCCTGTTTGAGGCGCTCCGTATTAATTCACTTGGCCAGCGTATACATGCCCGCATATGCAGCTTGAATCAACTAAGACAGACAGCGTGCCTCAGCTGCGCAAAATGCGACTACTCTGTCTTAAAGGAATGGCAACAACAACGAAGGCACTGAAAACAGCAACAATCTTTCCCAAAGGTGAACGCAGACTCGCTCAAACGTGAGATGCTGAGCCCCATGCGCATCAACCATGATCACGAGTGGTAACATCATCATCTTCAATCAGCATCAAGTCCCAGGGTAAGCCCCACTGACCGCTGCCTTTCTCAACAAGTTACACAACCATATAGGAAGAATGAATATGCAAAGTGGGACACGGAGGGACCTACAGGGGCCGGAAACGAAAAGAATGCCGTGATAGCCAACACGTGGAATACAGTTTGTCCGTTCAGACTTAGTTTTCCGACCAAACCTCACCGACAGAAAATGACTACATGATCACAGCTGTTCACGGTTCGCTCCTTTGTCCTTTAGCGTCTCCATGTCACTTTCGGATCCCAACCACGGAGAAGCGGGACACCCACTTTACTTAGGTTCGCCTCCCATTTTCGCATTTTCCACTGTTACATCGTCCGTTGATA
>LUCM01009670.1:0-20793 GCA_008360955.1 Fasciolopsis buskii | reverse complement strand
GTGTGTGTGTGTGTGTGTGTGTGTGTGTTTGTGTAGCCTGTTTCGAGTACTTGCCAAAGAGTGAATATCTTGTCGATGCAACTTCGACCTAAACGAAATCCGGCCCGTTGTTCGCGGATGTTACTCTCGCGAACCGGTGTCAAACGGCGCAGCATTATCGAAGCTAGTATCTTAGTAACTATCGGAATTAAACTGATCCCACGATGATGGCTACACTCACTCCGCATGCCCTTCTTGAAGATGGGTACAGTTAGTGACTCACCCCACGATAACGGAATACGCTCCTCGTTCCAAATATGACGAATCAAGGAGGTAGGGGAGTTCATCAGATATTCTCCACGCAATTGGAAAAAGAATTGGGGGAAGTTCGTCGGGACCGGCTGCGTTTCCCCGCTTCAGAAGTCGAATATTCGACTCGACTTCCACTTCTTTTTGGGAATCAAGAGACCTCCCAATTATTCGCAGCTGGAGACGTCGGCTTACGGGAGTTGGCTAAACCTTGATCGCAAACCAACCACGGGCGGCGTACGAAGCATCAGATTTTATGCTCGCCGCATCTGTGACGAAGGGTGTTACTGGGCGCCCAATATGTTTAGCCCTCGTCCGAAAGGCACATGAGGTGAGCGGTCACCAGTCACCAGTATGTTACGTGACTCTCTGATCATCCTATTGCCTTGATGTTTAGGGCATTCGATTAAAGGCTCGGAGTGAAACGTCTCTTGAGTCAGCCCTGTATTTCGGTGCCAGCAACCGGGTGGTAAGAAGCTCACAGGAGAATCATGGAGCCCCATGGATAGCCAATAGCATGGAGATCGGGAACGCACGAACTAGCATGTGTGATGAAATCTGCACTTTGTTTCTTTATCTTCTCTCTCTCGCTCATGATTTCGTCTTTCGCCATGGCTCTGGTGGTACACGATCTGTATGCAGTTATGCAGCGTATTGATAAATATCCCTTGTTGATGAATACAGTGAACAGTGGCATATTGACCTCAGATCCCTAAATGTTTGTTTGCAACAGCTAGAAAGAGTTGAGCATATTTATACTTAGGCTACGAATAGTTTCACATTTGAACTGTTTTTATCTATCTGTCGTGGTCGTAACTCGACCGTTCGTAATTCCAAAAATCTAAAGCCATGATAGGGAGTTGAGAAGTAAAGCGCGCGACGATTACGGGAGCCAACAAACAACGTTTTCCAATAAAATCGAAACAGTAAGGGGGGAAGGGGAGATTGATGGTAAGCGGCTGTGGTCGTTTTATTGGATATATAAAATAGCAGTATACCTAAATCCATGGGTTCATCGGATGACCAAATTTTCGGCTTAGGAAGACCTCATGTGTACAGTCACAATGAAGAATCACATGAGACCAAATGTTTTTTTCCCTCTCTCAAGCCAAAGCTCTTCCAAACAATGATGGCAAAGACCCTAACTTGACAACTATAATCAAACCAAGTATGCTTCTGGAAAATAAAGAAGCTAATTAGTAACAAAAACTCTTCTAATCCTGTTTTCCTCTGGATCATCTTGCGAAAATCGCAACTCGTTTTTTGTCAAACCTTGAGATCAGCTTTTACCGCCTTCCGAATTTGTATCGTTTGTTGAATAGCTAGCACCGAACCAATTGCTAAAAACACCAGGTCACCAAACTTGGGGCAAAAATATCAGCGACCCTTGATTGAGCCGGAAATTAGATGTAATGACCTGCTCAATTGCACGTTGGAAGAGTCGAGTAGACTTATAACAATTGCTAATATTACATGTTATTGTGGTCACTGATAAACGGACATCGTATCTTAGGTACTCAGAACGCACAAACAATGATTGGAAATAGATTTTAGATATGACATTCCATTCGGGCGATTTTGTAATTTTCTCAAGTATCGGGTCATTCAAGTGATAGGTGACAGGAAACCAAACAAGAAATTCAGAAAGCATAAAGGATGACTTACTCTTTGATTAAATCCGACAATCTCTTCGTTTCGTTTGTGTACACTGGGAGAATCATGAAGCGTGCACGCCAAAACTTCAAGGACTATAAATAAGTAGACAAATCACTAAATCAATCAGATCTATTGGCGTACATCGGGGACTCAACCA
Source organism: Fasciolopsis buskii (assembly GCA_008360955.1). Taxonomy (NCBI): domain Eukaryota; kingdom Metazoa; phylum Platyhelminthes; class Trematoda; order Plagiorchiida; family Fasciolidae; genus Fasciolopsis; species Fasciolopsis buskii. The sequence goes on along the minus strand of LUCM01009670.1, from coordinate 18,692 downwards.
AGCAAAACAGACTGCGGCAATTACGTGGACGGGTGATGATAAACATCTAATCACTAATGCTGAGAGGATTTGAATAAATAAATATGTCACGTTTCGAATATTATCGTTACACGTCTAAAGAAACAATTGACGTCCATATAGTTGGTATTAAATTGAATGTGAACATGAGCCACGGAATTCGACGTACCGTATCGTGGATGCCATGCTTAATTGACCAGAAAACAATGCTTATCCGAGTCAATGGGGGATCTATCGAACCTGATCCCTGTGGATCCGGATGTTCCATACAAGTCTGTACTTGAAGCCATCTTGTTTCTTCTGCTCACTAATGACATTCCACTCCATACATTTAACCCCATCCACTTCACTGTCGATTATATTACCTTCGGTTGTTAGCTTTTTACCGATCAACCTACGTGGTCGCCTCCAGAAGTCATCCATACCTGGGATGTTGTGAATGCATTGGCCGTTTGAGATCTAGACCAGTCTGTGCATGTAGTTCAATTAACAATGTTTGTTTCATTGTTTCAAAATTTTTCGCTTTCATCCAAACACCGCTCATAGACTTGCTTCTCGATTGGTCTCCATTTGTACATACACTGAGTGTCGTACTGTAGGCAAAGTTACTCTATTATTATTCCATACCAGTTAAACCGTGAACCGCATGATTCTCAAACAAATGTGATGGCTGATCGAAAATCGATCAAGAATTTTCACTATTTGATCGATCAAAACTGAGTGATGCAGTGATGCAATCGATGCACAACTCAACGGTCACCAGCCCACAGTTAGTCAATCCCAAAGAAAAACAGGTCAACGGAAACCATACATAACCCCAAACGAATTGTTGTCATGGTTGTCATAAGTACAAAAGTACACAGGAAATTACGCATCTTAAATCCACAAAGAAAACCTGATCTAAAAATCGTAGAAGATAAAAGCAAATGAGGCGGTAAAACCATTTTCTCGATTTAGTACCATCTAAACACTGTATTGGTCTAGTATTAGGACAACTCAAAATGAAATAAGAAGTCTACACCTTTCTGGCAGATAAGCAGTGTGGGTGCATGAAATTACGTTCGAACAGTCCCGCAAGTTCGGTGCTCAAGTACATGCATATTTTTGTTGAAGTGCATACCAAGGTGAGTACGAAAAGACAATAGGCAGTTTGCTGTGGCCATCATCTTCGTAGAAGCGTACAGAAGACAAGTACAATGAATCAACAGTCATTAAAACGACGAAGGTATCCAGCTTTCGTGTCCCCAAACCTACAGAGCTAGAGGCCTGTGGCTGTTCAGATCAGAAACGGATGGGTGCCAAATCTTGACGGAATTCAATAAACCGTTGAAAGCCTGCCCGATTGGCCTAATGCCCAAAACGTTCAACTCACAATTCTTTTCTCCAGGTTCTCGTCCCCATTCGGGCGCTGTGTAAATGCGCCGTTGACGAATCCTAACGAGGTTGGAACGGCTGTACAGTGCTTCTATGGTTTCTCAATGACGAGTTCAGCATTGATACTGCACGACGAACAAGTATTCCCTTCTTGCTTTTCATGAAACTTCCTCATTATTAAGAACTGATGCGATGCGAGATCCCGGAATCTGAGTTGTAGACCGCATTTGAAATAAAGGAGTATAATTCTACTTCACCGTCAGGTTCTGCGCTTTTGCATCGAAAAATGTCTCTGATCTTAGTGAGGAACAACAGTTGCTTTCCGATTACACAGTTGGTCATTGGCGCATAACAAATACTTCAGGAAACAGCAAAACTATTTCGCTTCAGCAATCAGTGCACTGAATTTACAGTAGGATTTTCCGACTGCACTGATAAGAAATCGTCATGAGAATTCGAGTGGTACACAAGTGAAAATTGTAGGCTATTGCGCTTTGTAGTTGAAGGGAAAAGAGCCTATACGGATGTGTCACCGTTCCGCTCCTGTTTTTCTATTACTTCTGGCTGTAACGGAGACGGAGACCCAACTTCAAGACAAGCGGGACGCACAACAGGATGATGCAGTGAGTTTTTCGGACGGGTCTTCATCGCTGATCTTCGCCATTAGCGACCCAACCACCCTTATCAGTGCATGGGGTCAATTAACTCACATGGAAGGGGTCAGTAAAATTCAGTTAGAAATGAACTTACTGGCAAAAGCACGAAAGAGTCACTAACCCCTCGTGTGCACAGGTAGTTATCCAGGTAACTCCAATTAAGCATTGTCGTACCCTCATTCAAGAAAACAGTTTTGAGTTGATGAAAGCATTCCGCATCCGGGACACGGAGGGAATACTTGTATTCTCTTTGGATTCGTTCTTCATCTTGTCTAGACAAGAACCGAAAAATGATTGTTAAAATATTGAAATGGTCGTAACTAATGCAGTAAATGAATATTTCGAATTTGCCTAAAAGTTGAGTAGACTACACCGACTGTGTCAAGATTGACTTGAGTCTCGACGATTCAAAGTGTTGACGCGTCACTGAACGCGAAACGACCTAAGGCTTTCTTCAGTGTATCACCGATTTTCCAACTGAACAATAGTTCTTTTCTTAATCCACATCCAATTAGGGTGAAATGAACAGGGGGATTGATTTCTATGTTACTTGGTTAATTTTGGACCACCTTCACCTACAAGCCCTTTCATTATTCTCCGGGAGACTTTCCTCTGTCGATCGCGCTCGAATGATATTATCTTCCGAATTTCGTTTGGAATTCTTTTACGTGACAAATTGTCTTCGCTGAGCAAACTTGAGGGTTAGATTCTTTCTCGTATTAGTGTTTGTACACAGTGTCGATCACAACGCTGTTTTATTGGTACACATTATTCAACATATGATCCATTAAACTGTGCAACGCGCAGCTTTCATTTCGAAATTCCTACTCGTCTACAATGTTTAGCGATAACTGAGCTAATCTTTACACGGATTTTGTAACCAACAAATTGATTGGAACTGTGCTTCCGGGCAATCGGACTCTTCGAATTTCTGGGGCTTACAGTATGCATACCCAAACTATCAACTCAACATTGGTAACAAGTCCGTCCCGTGAAGCTTGAGGCATATCATGGTCACATTACATATTTTGCTTGTTGTAAGTCAACGCGGATTGCGTATGGTAAAGAATAAAGCCATCCGTTGGGTGAACGATCGAAAATCATGTTACATAAAATCCAGCCAGCTAGTCGATTAAGCGACACAGATAACTGATGTTAAGAGTTGTCGGATTCGGGTTAACATTTTAACGTGGTACAAATTTTCTGCGATTTTGGGGTTTAAGACGAACACAGAACCAACCGTATCCAAAAGAAAAAATCAACAGACTACGCAAAATGGCTAACTTTGGACAAAAATCCCATTATAAGTTCCCCAGATTTATTTCATCTAATCCAATCGGCCCGCGGATCGTCGGGAAGCCGTAAATCATTCTACCGCCGAAGATGACGCATCTTTCATCACTCAATTCCTCTACTAATGGAACGAAAATGTATATGGTTTTCAAGAAGACAGTCGCAGCCAACAGGGGACTGCTAAGAGGGGAAGTTCACCGGCCATGGAAAGATTAGAACCAGCGACCTCCAGGTTGAATTTTCACGCGGTTGACCGCTTGACCATCCCTGGCCAGTCAAAAAGAATGGCTTACAAGAATGATAACATTTTGCGAAACCGCGCGGCGACGAAAGAACTGAGAAGGAAATATGGGATACCACATACACAACCCTGCGAATATGTCTAGAGACCTGTAACGTTTGCAAAAAAGCATTCTTCTGAGGTTCAGCACTGACAGTTCGCAGTACTTTATCCTAAATGAACCCACAAGTACTGTTATGATAAAATCGATCACTGTATGAGTGGAAATCATGGAATTCGTTCTAAAGATCACAAACTGACTTGTTACTTTCTTATTCACATAATGCTCTAATGTGAAGACTATTTGGTATGCCATCAGACTGCGGAAAGGCCCGAAAGCATGCGATGAGATTACGCTTTTCGCTCTTTCGAGACGAAGTGAGTGAGTGAAACGACCGAATCAACGGTACAGGCGACCACCAATGAAAACAAGGGAGCGGTAGAATCAAGAGAAAAGGTGACACATTACAATGGAGGCTTAGCAAGCCTCTGAGGGAGTCATTTGGCGACAAAGTTGGAGAGAGTGAATATTTTCGAACGGTATCGCCAATGCCCAGTTTCACCATTGTTTGCCGAGTGGTTACGTCTTGCCGCTGTTGAACCAAAGCAACCGCGTTGAATGACAAATGGACTTGCACGTAATTCACAAACGCACGGTTTTTGTGTAATTTAAAAGCCAGCATTTTTTGATGCACAGTGTATACAGATTGATTTATTCTATCGTCCCACATAAGCTAAACAGGGAAATCACAACGAAAAGTGAATTTCCATCTAATCCAATCAAATGATATGCGATATCCCCAAGAGAGACACGCATACACTTTGCCCTGGTGACAAATCAAATATGAAAAGCAAAAGTAGCTAGAATGATAACCTGAAAATTGGACATCGGAGTCCGAGACAAATCAAGTAACTGAGACGCAAAAACGGGTAAAAAAGAAGGTGAATTCAACCACCGCGGGAACCCAGATTAATTAGAAATGATATTTCTACTTCCGTACAGAATTGATCGACGAAAAAAGGTCCCAGAAGAGGAAAAAGATTTTCTTGAGCCGAACAGAATAAGTGGTTTCCTACTTTTACTAAGAAATTAAGCATTTAAGAGCGATCCATCATTGCTAGGTTAACCTTAACAATAGTTAGAGAAATGTAGATATCGTCGGAACAATGATTATTACTTCACAACCCGGTATTGAGCAGTTCATGGAGTACACTGCGTGAACTTTGAACTACTAGAGTGCAGGTTACAATATGAACTTGACTGACGAATGGTCCTACTAAGCAGAGCGCCTCAGAGTAATCTGAACTGCTACTAGAAATTAGAATTGACAGCCAGCTCTGGATACCACATTCTAAACTGAAAGCGAACACCATAACACCCGCGTAACACTTCATATCTCGCCCGAATGAATGACCCGACATAGCAGCTGCCTAGGTTACGGACACCCATGGAACAGGCTAAGCTTGCAAGTCATGGCCCCATGTCCTAATGTCTAGGCCACCAAGGCATGAGTCACGTGGGCGTCATTAGGCCGAACACTGGAGGACTTCGGATAAAGCATATCACTCATTCGTGTCCGACCAAGCAAAGAGATCAACCCACGCGATCCATGACTGTTTGAATTATGGTTCAGCTAACACAAACGAGAATCTCGGGAACTGCCAGATTTCAATCACGTGAACACGTGGGAGCCAGCTGATTCAAACCTTGAGCCATGTGCACACCCCTCGTGCCTCAACGGATACACTACAGTAGAACTGAATTTCGTCAGGCCCCAATAACGTGAACCAGTTAGTAAGTTGCTAAAGTTCAAACAAAACAACGAACAGGAACTATAAACCCGCTTCGAAACTTCGCGACAAGATACCATTCTCACATATCAATGGAGAAAACGACGCTTCCATTTCTCAAGCACCTGAATTTGGATTGGTGGGCACAAAGGACTATCAGTTCTTGCCTTTTGTTTCATGTGGCAATTGTCATACTGAGACAAATAAGTTGCTCACTGTGGTCAATCCAGTTTGGTGAGGCTGGTGAATGGGTTCAGTCTATTCTCCTACTTCAGAACGATAAGATAGGTGGGCACACGGCAAAAAGGGAGACGGGCCGGGTACTGATACATACACATCAAAAGTAGTGAGGTGAAGCAAGAAACAAAGAAGAAAGAAGACCATATTGTTACACTTAATTAGTCGTTTCATAGAAGCTGAAGTCGGGAAGTCAAATTGAGAACATATTGTATTTGGGGCTGAAGAAAAACATAATTAACTTAACGGGAAAGATTCGTGAAAAACAATTATCGAGTTGCTGAATGTGAACAGCTTGAGAAACGAATACATCAATCAGGAGGACATGCGCTTTGGAAAAGCTCGAAAAATGTAAACATATGGGTGGGGAAAACCAAGCCTCATGAACACACTGATCACAACGACGGAATACGGCGACTGCACCTGAGTTAGCTAGCTCACTTAAAGAATTCGTCCCAACTGCCTCAATATCTGAATAAAATCACACACTGACCTCGATTTCTTGACTCTTTCAGTGGATACGAGTTTTAATAATGTAATGTAATATGGGCTCATACACCACAAAGAAAGTGCATTCAGAATATAGGAATGATAATATAAATAGAGAAGGATGTTATAGAGCGCGATTTCGGGTCCTGGGAATTTACCCTACCACTGGTATAACCCATCAAAGTAGTCCAATCATTCCTGGATATCTACCGGGTTGATTTCCTTATATAAAACAAACAGCAGAAGTTTCTGAGTTCCTAGTGTATAGCTTAATCAACTAGCCTGGCATCAAGTGTTACAGTGATTAGGCACTACGGAGGACACTTTTCTGTCATGTCGGTCACGAAATCTAATGAACTGAGCCATACTGATGGAGAATTCAAGATGAGAACATTCGGATCTAGTTTGAAAGCCCAAACTACGCATAAGCTTGGAGAAAGAACAACGTAATCCAAGCTCCGGGTTTCAGGTGAATGATACCCACAATCTTAGGTACTTGGGGAGCTCGGTACCCTCCGCGATTTTGGCCGCCATAAACCAGTGAGAAAGAAAAGCTGGATTCGAGAAACTAGGGTTCACAAGTTTCGCGCAGTAATTTAAGCCTACCCGCGGAATGAGTGTTTAACAATGAACGTTATAAAGAACCATGATAACTGCATAAATATAATGTACATTGCATATATATACATATATACCGCACACATATGCAAAGAACAGTCTGGACAGCCCTACTTAGATGTGAACCGCCGTTTACGCCCTAGTCAAGCTGATGAAGTCACAAAGTTTTTACACATGCTTGGCACGAGTGTAGCGGACAGGATATGCTTCAGCTGCCAGGGCCCACTACAAGAGCAGAATGGCCTAGCAACCATGACCTTGAAGTTTGTAATAGGAAAAGATCGCACACAAGTTTTCTGTAGGTCTGGTATGGTAACGGGCCGGACAACAATGAATTATCGTCTATTACCAAGGCGATCGGGAGATCAGTGGTTCGAACTTCTAACTTGCTCGGAGTGACATGCAAAATCTACTTGACCATTGCTGGTCAATGTAATCCGACAAAGTGAATGAGGTATTATACACTGGAACTAGGGAAAACTAAGTGTTGGATTCCATGCTATGCCAAGGACAAATTCTTGAATTTAATTTAGGGGTATACCACGCACTCACTCACTGAGCTGAATTAATCCTTAACACCTAAAGGGTTAAAAGCAAATCATCTGTTTTTCATTCCGCTGACTGTTTTCTTTTCACTCATAATGTTCGGTGAATGTTGACTGGGTCTCATTAAGATTTCAGATATACTGCGCAGCAGAAGAGGGACGAATGAGAGAATAAGTTAAGTGAGGACAAAACCGTTCGTCTACATCGGAATACAAATTCGTAACGACTACGTTATTCGTGAAAATATAAAAAACACGTGTGCAATGTGCTCCATTAGCGCGTCGACTGATTATAGAGAGGACTAGTTTCTCAGCTCGATAATTCCCCCTACGCATAAAAGGCTCAAATACACAGGTTCACAATAACGGTAGTTGTTACTGCACAACTTCATTGAGTTGTATTGTGCCTGTCTATTTGGATCACGTGCTCGGGAAAATCTTGTATCCGGCACTACGCTACAAATGTCTAATAAGTTGCATCGGGAGCAGTTACGGATGCACGCAAACATATACACAACATACACACACACACACACATCACTGGACGCTTTTCACATATTGGAGAAAGCAACTCGAAAAGGGTCGGCAGTAAACTGGAAAAGGGAAATTTCGCTACGTAAAAACGTGCAGAATCGCAGTGGCATCGAAGAGCAAAAGAGGGAGTGTTCTAACTCAGAGTTTTCAGAACCGAATTGAGCCCATATGTTGTATTATCTTCACTGATTTCAAAAGGTGTTGTTCAAAGTAGCTCCAGTTGATAATTTTCACGAAGTATTGAGATATGATCTTGATTGCGCTGACGGCATCAACTCAACTGACAATGAAAAGTTTGTCACTTAGACACGAAAACAATTGGGATTTTAAGATATTTATACTGCAGTCCAGTGTATCAAAAAATAACGCATCATGGCGAAAGGTCGAATAAAAACCGTAGGGGAAGAGAGAAACCCACACAAATGAAGGAAGGACCCGCATGCACTTATCAGACAAAATCAATAATTAATGAATTCGCATCTCGCCCATAGGCATCGGAGAGAGGATCCTAGGCATATCGGCCCTTGAGCCGAAGGGAATCAACAGATAACCGAATTCGATAGGTACGCGTTTTTTTCAGAAACAACGCCCATCCTCTTAGGGTATTTTAGGATTGGCGATTTTATTAAATAAAACTCTATCACGCGACCCATTTCTCTTGAAACAAAAAGCACCACAATGCAGCCACTTGTCATTGATAGTTTTCTTTAGGCCAGACTAATATTAGGCACATTTTATGGAATGGAAAGGATCAAACGCATAGCCCAGATCATTGATGATTGGTTAATGATTGAGTAGCTGGGATAATTACCATCTGTCCCCTCCTTACAGCAAATCTCCAGTGTGGTATCAAACAGGGGTTAGAAATGGATTTGAGGGGATTGTAGAAAAGGCACCAAGGTAATCCATGTCCCGGCAGTTTGCGTTTGTTGCCACGCCAGCGACTGTATCAAACTGACTGTCTCAGACCGACAACTTATTTCCTCTCTCATACACAGACACACACAGTACGGTATTCCCATATCGCAATGAGTGCGGTTTGTCGGTTGTATTCTCGATTCAACAGGAATCTGTAGCTGCAGATCTAACACAGATGATCGCACAACACCGGCGAGATTCGACAACCGATGTGTTCAATGATGCACTTTGCAAGCGAATGAACTGGTGCAGAGAGAACAGTGAGAGTTTTCGGTCAGCCAAAAAACTAATTCACCGGGCAGTTTCAAGTGCTTTCTCGATTAGGGGTAATCTGGGAAAGTAGACCGAACAGTGGGTTGTCAACGGAGACTGACTGATGGACTGCTGAAGAACCGATGAAAAAGGAATATCTAAATATACTCGGATAAGCGAAATTAATTCATGATACAATCCACGGAATTCTTCTGGAGAAATCCATGGACGAAGAAGTGTTTCATAGAAAGAACTAAGAGATATTAACGATGAACTTCCCTATCTATTTATTTTCTGAATGAAACGAAACGAAGCAGGTAAGAACTGGAATCAAATGAAAAGAACACGCAAATACCGTAGCAATGTTCACCATCTTTCAAATGCTAATCGTTACTCAACCGAGACCGAATAAATCACGCGAACACGCTGAAAATAAACTATCGGAATCTAGCTGGAGAGGGGAAGCAGTGAACTTGCTGCAACTCCGCGCCACTGAGCAGACCTGGTCCGAAAGATGCAGCTACGAAAAGTATAGGGCAATCTCTTTATGGGGTAATTTTTTATTTTGACAGGCTTGACGCCTGAGTGTAGTGTACGGGGCATGGCCCCTCGTCAGAGGGACCCACTGCACAGGGGCAGGGACCAGCACCCTTGACAGTGGAACTCGAAGTGGCACAGAACCATACATAAAGTCTCAATAGGTCAGATGGGGTAACGATCCGGGGGTTCGAACAATCTGACCACTTTTTGGTGACAGACGCCTAATCCACTTGACCACCGCCGGTCCTTATCCGAAATTTCGACATGGGATAAAAATTTCTTGAGGTCAGCTATTCCGAATGAGTCCCTGACTTCTGACTGATCACTGTATCTCATTCTCGGAATTAACCATTATCTGCTCTTCCCAACACATCCTTCATCCTCAAAACAGCAGAGGAAATGTACCGATTCACAAAACAAGATGGGAAATATTATTAATCAAAATGAGATAACTGCACAATGACCAAGCGATTCACGGATGAAGTTGTGCATGGTTTGCAGGCCGACTGAAATGAAAAATGGGAAAGCAGATTTCCCGTAGGGATTTCATCATCTCGTTTAACGTTTCCGAGTTGACTACATTCACAACACATGATTCAGTCACCGATCGATTCATTGCTTCGTTCCTTTCATTTTAATTGATCTGTTACAGGAGTCAATTTCCACAGCCAGAATGTCGAACATACATTTCTTCCTGTTATCAACCTTTCATACGTTATTGGGAGTAGTCTGAAAAAGAGATTACTTTGGAAAACAAAAAATATCTTGGAAAAATAACTTATGGTGGTTGCTATTTGATTGAAGGCTAAGAAAAAGTCTAGTGTTAAAGAGGGGAAGCTTACAAATGTGCCAGAAAAGTGAACAGCAAAATATCGATGATAGCAAAACGATGCACTGTCGCTTACCGAAATCGATAATTAGTCAGTGTGATGGAATCTTCTTCCAAAGAGATCGATTGAAACAACCGTCCCATGCATAGTCGAACTACAGTCTGCAGCACAGGTGCATATGCACATCCACAGTGGAAAAACGTTCAATGGAGACGGTCCCACGAATCCGGGGCCGAGACGATGAAGGCAGCGCATGCGACAGAAAGAGAGGTGGAAGGAGGTACGCCGGACAATTGAATTAGCTTGTGATTGGTGAAATAGTGAATTCATCCTAACCCTAGATGGACAAAGCTACATTCTCATAGCATACATTAAAGTTGAGGAACAGGAAAGAAAGTAACATTTTGGAACCTTTCCCGTCCATCGCAATCAAAAATTGATAGAATATATATATATATATATATATATATATATATGACGTGATGTCTCGACGAAAAGTGCCATGAAGTCCAAGAAGCTTTGTTACATTACATATGCGGATCCGAGAGATTCTGAAGCATACCGTGTAGGAGTTAAGCAACTGAATTCAGGTCTAGGTCATGATCTCCAAAGTATTTCATGTCCGGGGTCACAACTCCGGAGCAGCAACACCACAAACAAGACCAAAGTGGTTGTTGTTAGCTCACTCATAATCTGGCATCGAGTCATTGTCTGAGCATCGCATGTTGTGTCCCAATGATTGTAGACAGTGCGGGGAAAAACGTCCATTGCGACTGGCTTGATGATGTCCTAAATGCATAAAAAACTGCTAACACAAAAAAATGCAAAACGATTCGACACCAATGATTTGGACAGAAATTCTTACACAGTTACATGCATCAGGAAGGAATGGGATTTATGCACACCAACAATAAACTAAATATAAGTTTATCATCGTCAGTTGTCATTTTGAATGGCTTCAATCCAACTGTCTCTTGTTGCATGGATTTCCTGATCTCATGGTGAGACGAAAATGAAAGTACGGCAAATGTGTCTGTGTGTGCGTGTGGCAAACGGAGCGAATTGATGTACCGTGAAGTGGGATGAAAACTAGTCGACAGACCAGCAGCACTCGTATGATTCGTTTATAGCAACAGATGTGTTTTATTCCACCAACGGTGTTCGCTGGCATGCTATTTGTTGAGCTACTTTTTTATGATCTCCAACTGCTCAAGTGGTGTGATAAACAAAAACGTTAAACTCTCGATTTGGAACTTCATCGTTCGCAGGCGCACGCTGTGAATTAGCGTGAAACCAGATTTGGAAGCGGCGAACATAAAACCACAGTTGGAAGATTCTTCCGAACGAACGCTGCATCATGCACTACACAATTTTCTCCCTCATTATTTCTAACTTTCTAACATGTATAACGTCGACAATATATCTAAACATATTCGCTCCTACATCTACTTACAGGCTATTGTGTTCAGATGAACGTGCGTGGCATTGGTTGCCAGGTCAAAACCACCTGAACGTGAAAAACGAAAAAAAGTGAACGACTGTGAAGTTTTCACTAACGTCGTGGGAATGTCGATGTGTGAGTAGGTGTTCATCAGATATTCATCAAATAATTCAACATGTGATATCATCGTTCAGCTCACCATTAAGAAACCATCATGTGGCGAAGTTCAACAAACAGTTCAGAGCATGCCCGGTAGCGTAATGGCTAAGGCGTTCGACTGAGAATCGTCCGTCCCGGGCTCGCGTCCCAGTTCGGGCACGGTCCATATGCACTGCTGATGATTCCTAACAAGGATGAAACAGCTGTACAGTGCTTCCATGGTTTCTTTATGGTGAGTTGAACGACGATTTCACATGGTGAATTATTTGATGAAAAGACGTTGCTGTTTATCCGAATTTACATTCACAAATGCTAACCACCTCAATTATTTGATAAAAGTGATTCGCTTACTAAATACTTCGCAACATTTAAGCACCCAAAATAAGGTGGTTTCTTAACAACTGAACAATTCTACGTTAACTGGGATTTAAAAATAATTCGTTGTGATGAACCGCAGAATTTCCAATTGCGAGAAAACCCTATTCGCATCAGAGTGGAACTGCAAGTTAAAGTAATTCGAGTGGGTTGAGTAATGTTTATATTGTTTTCGTGGAAATGAAACGACGACTTGCGAAGATTAGAGTAACGTGTTGCCCCAAATTCAAAGACAAAATTAAGATTGAGCAATTTTGTGAATTTGAATTTTCTGCGTCAAACAGAGTTTAGTGTTTTAACTCAAAGGAGTTCATTATTTACGTGATAACAGACGAAAACCGCTGAACAAGCATATTTCTTGGAAGAAGAAGGCCTACGTTCTCTGCATTTGAAAACCATGTTCGATACTTTACCAAGACCATTGGTTTGAAAAAAACAAGACATCAAAAGCTTCGACAGTCAGAGGGCACAGTAACGTGGAGCGATTCACTGGGTGTGCGCAGTGACTGGAAACGCCACGCATATTAATCTGGAGACCAAATGAAATTGCCGATGGATGCGAAGCGAGCAAAAAAACGCTTTCGTGAAGTTTCGGAAAGGATTGTATTAAAGCTGCATACTGGTCCAAATGACCTGTTTACACTGGAATAAAACAGGAAAAACGTTCGGAATAACTAACGTGAGAAGAAACGTGAACGGGAAAAGCACAGATAACGAACATGTTGCTCGATATTCAAGATGTCTAAACTGATTAGAAAACGACAGCATCATAAAAAAAACCCGCGGTAAATTCCGTAATAGCCAACACGTGGAATACAGATATACACCACATAGTGGGGTGAGGGCCCCGAATAGGTCAGGTTTGATAACGAAACTGGAGGCCTGTTTGAGGCGCTCCGTATTAATTCACTTGGCCAGCGTATATACATGCCTGCATTTAATGCAGCTTGAATCACTAAGACAGACAGCGTGCTTCAGCTGCGCAAATGCGACTACTCTGTCTTAAAGGAAATGCGGCAACAAACAACGAAGGCACTGAAAACAGCCAACAATCTTTCCAAAGGTGAATTCTGCAGACTCGCTCAAGACGTGAGATGCTGAGCCCCATGCGCATCAAAACCATGATCCGAAGTGGGTTAACATCATCATTTTCTTTCAATCAGCATCAAGTCCAGGGTAAGCCCCCACTGACCGCTGCCTTTACTCAACAAGTTCACAAACCATATAGGAAGAAATGAATATGCAAAGTGGGACACGGAGGGACCTACAGGGGCCGGAAACGAAAAGAATGCCGTGATAGCCAACACAGTGGAATAACAGTTTGTCCGGTTCAGACTTAGTTTTTCGACCAAACCTTCACCGGACTAGAAAATGACTACATGATCACAGCTGTTCACGGTTCCGCTCCTTTGTCCCTTTAGCGTCTCCATTCACTTTCGGATCCCAACACCGGAAGAAGCGGGACACCCCACTTTACTTAGGTCGCCTCCCAATTTCTCGCCATTTTCCACTGTTTACATCGTCCGTTGATATCCCACACATGGCCTCCACTCCGTGGAAGGAACGGAAAATAGGGCACGATATGATGGAGACACGCAAAATATGATTCAACCGACTAAGTCTACTGAGTTTGATACGCCGTGGTAAAATATTCTCGGGATCCGTAACGAATACCAGACTCCTAAGACGGCATATTTTACATTACCCTGTGGGTCCAGTCCATCCAATCCTAGCGGTGCTGGTGATTTTAAACCTTAGAGTGCCCATATAGTGGGAACAAAAGGACACATCGAAGGCCGATTTGCCGCTCTAGTCGATCGTATCGACAAAATGGAGCACCTCTTTGAGGTTAACTCCGGCCAAATAATTTTGGCTAGCTTAAACGTTTGCCATTGAAAGCAACATCAACCCATCTGGCGTCCTCCTTTGTCTTCTCAGCGCTGGGATACAGGTCGATCACATTGACAGTGGCTACAGCGACGCGGATCAGTGGTAGGTTATCCATTATTTTGGTCCACGCCTGTGGATTCAGATTACGGTATGCTGCATGTTCCCTCTTGTTTGCACCTAGTCTGTGGTCATAAAAACACGAGAGCAAGGCGTCTTGCACAGCCGCTACTGGATACTAGTAGGTGAATCAAATCCTACTTGGAGCTTTCAACGTGGCTGTTTTCGCAACGAAGCGTCGTCCATTATGAGACGGAAGAGTGGCAGAATAAAGAAGCACTGCATGCAGCAGTAGTCGCCGCTCTGAGTTGTAAGCCGAATGGGCCGTATAAAAGATAGTCATCTTCGAAAACGGGTACGGTGTTGGATGGTCACAAATCCGTCCTCCAAATACCCAATTACAATGAAATGCGAAAATCATTAGGAGGCCAGCTAAACATGGTCTTGAAAAATGACCGCGACCAGCAGGGGATAAGGAGATAGAGAAGGCTCCAACAAGCACTTGGATTCAAATTTGGGCGAGTTGCTCAAGGAATTCGAAGGCTCATTGACCTAGTCTTAGGAGAGCCGACCTGAGCATGAAGCAAAGCAATCTACTGAGCAGCTTAGCCAAATAGGGTACAGTACGATAGACGAGTGTTCACCATACGCAACAAGTGACCCAACCAGCATAGTCTACCAAGTTTCATACGCTGCAATAAGGTATTCTGATAGCCGGCACTCAGTATTGTATTTTCGACCTCCACATTACTCACCCGGTCACTCCAGCCAATCCTAGCGATACTATATAGACATCGGTGGTCGAAAACCTCCAACCGACGAACATCGCCCACACGCATACTCCATGTCTGGCAATAGTACAGCAGAACTGAGCGCACTGCGGCATAATACAACACGACTTTCCACTTCAGTGAAATATCAGGCCGACGCCACAAGTGCCTTCAGTCCAGCGTAAAGTTGGCTCGAGCACCGATATACGCATGTTTACCTCTACTGCCAAGCCCTATCGTCGTGTCGCCAAGCAAGCTACCAGGTAGATGAAACGGCTTCACACTCGTATAGTTCCTCTCCATCCAGTTACCCAAGTTAGGGACACTGACAGTCCCAGTCCTGTAAACAGCAATTTACACTTTTGAAGGTGCCAAAGCCAACATGCAAACTGAGCAACCGACTTCAAGAGTCTGTCTAATGCACCTTCTGCATGGTCCGCAGATTCGAACAGGTACACGGCGTCATCTGCGTAATCCAGATCACACAGCTTCTCATCATTCCCCCTCGCTTCGACTCCTGCATTCCAGAGACCTCCTCTAGAGCATCTTCCATCACCTCGTCCATGACGAAGTTGAACAAGAATGGAGAGGTCGGACACTCTTGTCGAACGCCTCTAGTCGTTTCGAATGAACTTGGTAGTTCACCGTATACCCAAACTCTCACGCACACAAGTCATGCAAGTAACAGACAATTCTTGCAACAACGCGTTTACCGAACCTGCGGTGGTTTGTGATACCCGTTGGCCGGTGAGAGCAACTGATAATTAGTCGCTGTCCGATTCTGATTGAGTTCTATATTCCGCGCCTTTTCGAGTCCTATGAAACGACTAAGATTGTAGGGGGCGTATCCGTGTGTGTGGTGTTTGTGTATCCTGTTTCGAGTACTTGCCAAGAGTGAATAATCTTGTCGATGCAACTTCGACCTAAACGAATCCCGGCCGTTGTTTCGCGGATGTTACTCCCGCGAACCGGTTGTCAAACGGGCAAGCAATTTATCGAAAGCTAGTAATTCTTAGTAACTTCGGAATTATAACTGAATCCCACATGATGGCTACACTCAATTCCGCAGATGCCCTGTCTTGAGTATGGTAGCAGTTAGGTGACTCACCCCATTCGATAACAGAATACGCCCTCGTTTTCAAATATCTATTGCATGGGGATGTAAGCGATTTCCCCATGGCTTCTTGCACTGATTAGAAAGGAACTGGTAGAAGGTCGTCGGGACCGGCTGTTCTCACCTTCTCAGAGTCCGAATACTGGACTGCACTTCCACTTTCGCTGGTGGATCAAGTGACACCTCCCATTTAGTATTCGTCAGCTGGCAGAAATATCGGCCTAAATACGTTAGCGTGTGGGCAACTAAAGTCAGTCTTGAAATGTCTAGCCAAACGGTCCAGCCTTTGTTTTCTATCATTGTTGATGGCTTCTCTTATTGCTTGCCATTGCAGTGACTTCATTGAACTTCGAAGTTTCGCAGCTCCATCCAGTGTCCACGTAATATAAAATTTCAATAGTTCTAGACTTAACTGAAGAAGCCGCTTCCTCCGTCCCTACGGGCTAATCGCATTAACCCAGCCAAGTTATCAACGGTCATCCTTAAAACTTATGGTCACTGGATGCTGCAACTGTCGACACAGCCTATTCACCTCCTTGCAGTTAGGGAGCTGGCATTTTTCCTCCATTACGTCCAGCATCCTTGTAAGATCCAATTTCGTTGTAATGATAGGGCCTAGATATTACGGGACGCGGATAGGCGAACTCTGCTGAAAAATGTGTCGCCTGTTTCACTCGGTCCCACTGCTCGTCGAAGTTCTTTGTTCATCGGATAGCTTCTATTCAGAGTTGTTGCGAACAGCCGCATCACACAGACATTCGACTGCCAATCGGGTTTGTGGCCTGCGTCGATGGCCGTTTAGGTGCAGCAAGAATCGCATTAAAACTATCGCATGTGTCGGAAATTCGTACTAGACAGGAATAAGTTTTTATCTGCACAGAATTGGAGAAGTCTTTCTCCGTTGTCTGTGTGCTGAACAGGCAAAGCGGAGCCGACGCATGTCAATACAGACTTTTCTGATAAGCACCCAAGTGTTTTATCAACTTGTGCATTAAAAATCACTGCTCAGCACTACTAATGGTCAGAGCGTTTTGCTCTTCCGAACAAGCGTGAACGAGTTCGGTGCATAAACTCGGTCTTTGCTCCCATGTTCGTGCTTCAGGTCTGTTTGACAGTGATGCCGAAAGATGACAAAACTACGCTGAACACTATGTCCTTACGTGACGGTTTTTGCCGACCTGAATCCCGTGCAGTCCACGACATCACAAATGACTATTAAATTGGGATCGCAGTCTAGAAGGGCGTGCTTCAAGCCCTTTTACGATTAAGACCATTCCTACACCGCATTGGCCCAACAAGCTTGAGCTGCTTCGCCTCCCTGAAGTGTGAAGGAAAATTTATCTTGACGAAGAGATTAGACGCCATCGTTGAATTAACTCTACACTATCGCGAATCCTGAATTCGTGGTTTTCACTCAGCAGCAGACTTATTCGAATCGAAAAGTTGAGTCCACTGTCAGAGCCAAACAGGCCTGTTGGTCAGCCTGCATTAAAGTGCGGCACATTGAAGGCGACCGAGATTCAGAGACTGACGCGGCTTGAAAAAATGTGAGCTAACAGACTGAAAACCAACTTATCTACACTACTTGACCATAAATCGTTGCGAGTGTCGGCGTGTTAGCAATGGGAGATACTAATGGGGGGCTTTTTTTTTTTTTTTTAAAAGGGCCCCGCTGGGCAGAAGGGGGCAAACAGAATTGGGTTGGAGACAGAAGAGACAGGTTGAAATAAAAGAGAGGAAACTCTGAGCAGTAGCATACTTATCAGTACCCACCCCACTTGCGCTCGATGCAATGGCCAGCCACGGTCCCTGATTAGCCTGCGCGACGATCGGATGCAGTAATGACTAATTTGTAGGCGTGCAAAATACATGGGAACTGATGAACGGGTGCTGCTACGGTGTTCCCGTCCCTAAGCTGAAAGAACGATTTAGGGTTTTCTCAACTAAAGCCTTTTATTCTGTCCAGGAAACTGGCCGCAAGGTCAGTGGGTCCAGTATCGTTGGGTTAGAAGCGCTTATGTAGACTTGATCAATTATTCTTCTAACTCTGTATTTTTCTCGACTGAGCTGGTAACTCGGCCCAACCCCCAACTGGGAAGACAGGGAAAACTATTTCGTTCAGGCCTTCTAATCCATTGACCTTCCAGGAATGAATTGGCATTTCGGCTTGAGATGAAGCCATCACTGTATAGCTTGCTGAGGCATGGAGGCACAACGAAAGCGCCACGATATTCACGTCAGGTTTGCAGACTCGTTTCGGCAGGGAATTTCGCAACGTGAGAAATCCTCGGTGTCGAATTTGAAGGTTGTTAGTTTCACTTACTACTGTGTGACGGCTTTGACACTTGATTCCATTCTAGGTGTTTTGGTGTTCTGATCTCCAAAATTTGATAGGATTCCCGCTCAAACGCAGTCTAAGTACTTAACAAATCAGGTTGTAACTAGAAACACGCGAGTTTCATGGGTCAAGGTTTGGCGGAATTCGCGAAAACGACGCAATTCACAAGTGGC
>LUCM01009668.1:30454-43568 GCA_008360955.1 Fasciolopsis buskii | reverse complement strand
TGACCTTCCAGGCATGATTGGATCTTCGGCTTGAGATAAGCCATCCTGTACAGCTCGCTAGGTCATGGAGGCACGCAAGCCGTCACGTCACGTCAAGATGCAGTCTCGTTGTGACGGAGTTCGCTGGCCTACCCTTCCGGTGGAGCACTGAATAGCGCTGTCCGGTCTGCATTCAGTGCCTTCTTACCGGTAGCTGGGGTGAGGTGAAACAGCTTGTGGGAGTTTCAAATGGCGGTAGCATATTCCATCCCCGTACCTCACTGAAACCACTAGGTCTCGCGATCTTTGCCGAAGCGTGCATGGAGTTCACGTCTCGTTACAAGCCGTGCTTCATTATAATGGCTGCCAACCGGGATGGAGTGGCGTGCGTCAAGAAGGCGCAGACTCAGCAGAGGTCCAATGCGTCACAACGTGACTGGTCAGGCCACAACTAAATAAGCTAGCAGGATGCATGGCATTCTTCATAAGCGACAAGTGCTTATTGGTTTTTTGGGGTGTTGGGGGGAGTTCTAGCTATCCAGCCAGTGCGCTTCCAAATGTTGATAGGCAAGTCAGATCAGACAGTGTCGCAATCTACCCTACGATGCAACATGCGTTTTGAGCGCCCACCAAAGCATATGGACAGCATGCTAGCGCGTGGTCGGAGTGGAGGGGTGTGCTCCAGTGCGACCAGTAGTCTTGTAGACAGCCTCGTCAGCCGTAGTTAGTGGCAATGTGGTCGATTTCGGTTCACCGCTCACTCGAAGAGGGCAGACGCCTGGTGGTGTATTGGCGATTGAAACGTCCGAAGTTCGTATTGGTGAGAAACGATTGGTGATCTGAACACGAAGCCAGCAACCGTCCCCCGTTTTTAGAACGACATGAATCGAGACCAAAGGGACCTCCTAGGTGCGCCTCATTCGAGGACGGCCGACCTACTCTAGCACTCATATCCCCTGCCGAAATCACAATGTCATCCAGCCTTGATGTGTGCAAAAGGTCTTGCAACTTTTGGTAGAAAGTATCCTAGACTGCATCTGGCCTGAAATCTGTTGGTGCGTACGCCGAGACAACAAGTTGCCCCTATCAAAGCGAAGGCTATTTAATTTACATTAACTTCTGAGTCTTACTGTCCACAGCCGGCTGTCGACTGGGATCCAGTTAAGTGGTACATCCTCAGCCCTCTCACAGCCACACCAGCTCCAGCAACATCAGAAGCTACAGCCTCAGGGTCCCCAGAGTGAAGCAGATGAAACTTCACGGAAGAACTAGATAGGGTGTCATTCGGATAAGGCAGCTGAAGTCTCGAATGCTAGTTTCTTGGACACAACACATACCGATGGCTATGGTCACCAGTGTACCGGCTAAACATCCCCGTTGACCTATGCGAATCAGTGTTCGCACATTAAATGCGGCTAGTCTGAAGGGGCATCGAGGACGAAGTAGTGGATTAGCCGGCGAAAGCGAGTTCGGCGAGATTTGGATGTTTTCTGGGGAAAACTGCGAGTGAAAGGGCACAGGGTCTAATCCAGTGGCACTACCACCAGCATGGCCAACTGCAGTTCGTGAAGAATATAAAGAAATGGAGTGGTAGCAGGAGGAACATGAATTAGTGGAGAAACAAAGTTGTGTACGGTGGAATGTCGCGACTGCAAGTGAGAGAACAGCCAGGAACTTGTGTTCGTAGAACAGCCGCATTTGTATGCGTTGTGGGCTGTTGTACTACTCGGCCGCCCAGTCCACAGGTCGATAAAAACACGGACTCCGCATTAGTTTGTACAAAAATGGAAACAAATTAAGCAAATTTATTTCAATATGTTCGCGGTCCTTGTTAAATGAGGAAATGGAGTAGTCATGAGCTTGAGTACGATACAAGTTACATGAACTTGAAAATAAGCAGAAACCAAGTACGAGTGTCACAAACGAGGTTAAACCATAAGCAATCACCAGAATCTATGAGTACCCAGAAGACCACTGAAAAATGTGAATATTAGATTCACATGATAATCATCAGAATTTCTCACTAAAAATTATGGAAGACTACATGAATACACGGACTCACGATCCGACTGATTTACTCACCGCATCCATTACCGGACTGCTGTGATCACCGTTGATAAAATCAAAGTAGGAAATTTCTTTGACCGCGGCAGGCAGAGCGGTTACTTGGGCTCTTAAGGCACCGAATTTTTCAATTGCAAGATCGATGGATTTGATACGTTTCTGTAGCTGAAATTGAATTCGCTGCCGATGTTCTTCGAACACAGCTAAAAAACTTTTCAATGTCCATCCTTCCTTTGGTTTGAGAGAAGAAAAATCCATGGCTTCCAGCAGCGGTAACGACATTGGTGTGAATGGTGGATTGCTCGGTCTGCTGGAAAGAAAGGAAGCTCTGAGCAATAGCAGGAGACGTGGCAACGCGGGATGAGATGTACAGCGAACTTAAGTAAAGTAGGTGTCTCCGTGGTTGGAGTCCGAAGGACCTGTCAGCTAGACGGCTAGAGACACTGAAGCATACGGCAGTGAACCGTGAACAGTGGCGACCGTGTTGTCATTTTCTGTCGAATCAGAATGATCGAAAATATTTGTTTTTAGAGTGGAACTGTTCTGTATCTTGGCACTGTTATCTGTTCTCGCCTGCGTAGGTGCACTCCCGGTTCGCCTTTGACCTTCGTTCCTTTTAGTGAAACATGTAACCTTGGGAAAAAGGCAGCGGTCAGTGAGGCTTGCCTTGCTGTTTAATGCTGCTCGATGATGATGACGATGACTTGTGGTACTTTCGGTTCGTCTGCCGACGCCTTATACACTGGGCCTAGCAATTTCAGGAACAATTTATCTAGCCCTCAGCGTCAGCGCCTCTCGCAGATATTCCAGCAGGCGTTCGGTGGCTTTTACAACAGACCCACCAACTGAGCTGATCTTCAGTTGAATCCGAGCTTTAGGACATCTTTAAGCCCCGGTCTCCGATGGGCTTTCCCCAACTCTACTTTAAGATGGAGAATTGGCTCTGGTAAAAGAACTTCAAATTTTGTTTCTCAAAATTTCACGCCCATAGAAAATTACCCCTTCGTGGGGGAGAGGGGAAATCGTTTGCTGTCCCATTTTAAAGACTGCTCGCACAGTGATCATGCTAACCACTGGGGCACTAGCCTAATCCTAATAGCGTCAAGACTGTTCACCTCAGGTTGTAAAACATAAATGAAAAGCAAAATCGTGAGGAACAGGCCGACCTTCAGGCTGATCAATGATGCATCGGTCAAATCTTCACTCTGTCAGGTGTTAGAACGCCGTTCTACTTTCAAAGAAACAACACTTATGTTTTAAGACATCCTTGAATTCTCTGATTCCGTTGATAGATCTTCACTATGGCACTGTTTGTTGATAGGTGGAGTACCTGAGGAGTGTGTCGGCACTCCAAGTCATACCGTCATACATCAAGTCGGGTTAAGGCTTATGGCCGGTTTTCGCCATCCTTCATCATTTGCACTGGAATACGGCAAAGCTGTTCTACATCCTCATTTCTTCCCATTTTTTAATACGACATGTTCTACAGAACACTGTAATTGGTCTTTTATACGGTGCAGTTGAACCCCTACAAAGGAACAGAGCTTTTGACTTAGAGCATGCCGACTCGGTGACAATGCGCAGGCAATTCAACGCGCGCCAGACCACTAGGCGATTGAGTTATCCCGATATGGTACGTGTTCTCACCATCACAATGCAAGGTACTTCTTCAACACTGGCGGGAGCCTGTGTCTGCATTCACCTTATGTGGTGACCAGTTAGAGGTAGTCAATAGCTTCAAGTACCTCGAGGGTCCGATCACATCTGGCGGACGTCTGATGAATTGCGGAAGCCAGTGCAGCTTTCGCGAATCTGCGACACTTGTGGAGCCGCCATGGCATTCCGCCTTCCCTCTGGGGAGGGTGTACAAAGTCACAGCTCTCTGTGTTGTCTGACGGTTGTGAGACCTAGCTTATCCGCATTGAGGACGCCAGATCTTCTATGTCCGACCACCGATATTTCCATGAGACGCTCGAAAACAGCATTGTATTATGCTTGTTTGCCTTCCGCCTAGTTCAGTGTAGCTGCTCCGAAAACATTTGGTGTACATACTATTGCTAGCATAGGTTGTCCCAAAGTTGATCGAGTGTGAATTGCAGCAACTGCTACAAGGTGGTACACATCTACATACTGGCTGAATAAGAGCACATCAAAATTAGTGAATTCCCGTTATTAAGGGCATGACTATGGCATCAGAGAAAGCTGCATGTCGACCATAAAGAAGTTCAAAAGAACTATAAAAACATGGTGCAACACGACTTTGCGGGTACATTCCAACCTAACAACGGCCGCTGGAAAACTCGAAATCTAAGTTATGGAAAACTAACAGCTGTCAAGACATAGGCAAAAGGGCAGCCTCGGCCACAACCACCAACAGACCACTCGATATGTGGGGCGACGCGTGTGAATTAATAAATCCGACCACGTGTGCGGCTGCGATATACGACAGGAGAAAATAGGAAGGCCTTGTTTTTGATCTGAGAACAACCTCTCCCCCACTCGTCAATGTCTGCAACGCAAATTCGCCAGGCAACTAGGGGGTTGGTGAAAGCCCTATCGGACTCAATGCCCCAAAGTCAATCAAACTTAAGACTCCGCGCCGACGCTGCTAAGGTCATACGGTCAAAACAGGCACAGATGCATAACTTAGCAGCAAACTCATTGTTCGTTGGCATTGTGACAAAGTACCTAGAAAGTCTCGAGCACGTCGCAGGTTCGAGGATAAAGTGTTATTTCCTCTTGGGCTTCTAGGTTATCCGTCAAGTCAAAATGGGTGGGCATCAGCGGAAAGAGAAACTGGTGGAAGGGGCCGTATCGCCACTTTGGTATTTGGCAGTGTCCTAACAGTGATAATGCTAAGCTAGATAGGCAGCTGAGCGTTGAAATGGAAAGGGAGCATTTGTTCAGTCAATATGGCTTTACAATTATGAAGTTTTGGCCGAAATTCAATAAAGTAATCTGTATGGCCTAAATAGATATTCACTTTTTTCTTAAAAATGGATTCGCTCAATGATGTCGCAACCGCCTCAGGAAGTGCAGCTCACATGGATAAGTAACGAAAGTGGCTCTAAAATATATCCCCAACTTTGTACTGCGAACAAACAACGCGCTTGGCGCGTGGTCAGGTTAACTCATCGAAAGCCTGAGGGGAGGTTTTGTTGGCCTTTCATGAGAATAAGCACAGTGGCTGCCTTTCTCCGCCATATAGGGAAAATATCACAACAGAGAAACTGCCGGAAGAGGGATCTGTAAGAATCAGTTATTGAGTCCACTGTGAATATTAGCATAACGGGTTTACCGCATGAAACATCAAGATAGCTTGAAAATTTCTTTTCACTCTCCCTTTGGCTCCTTCCTCGATAGCATATTCCTTCCGTCCAACATGCTCTAAATGACACTGATTCCGGTCGCCGTCTATTTTCGTCTCGATGTGTTACCGTTCGTTGTTTCGTCCCTGGGCTATTCACTCGAGACTATTTCACTGCCAGTTTGTATAGGCACGGGTCACTCGATTTGGGGCGGCTTGTCTTGTTGTACTTCACTTTCGTTTCATCGCTCACATCGGTCGACTGTGGACGGTCCGCATGGCCACACTGATTTTTGGCTGTCACCCTCAGGCAAGTGATGTTGGACCTGATCAAGCGAATCCCTTGCACTCGTTTTGAACCACGGGACAGGTACTTTCTATTTATTCCCTTTCATCGCTTTTTACTTCTCACACAGACTTTTGTCATATGCTTTGACTACCCTTTGGCTGGATAGTGACTGGCACTCACTGTCAAAGGTATGCTAATTTGTACACAGTTTCTGACTCATGAATATTCCCGTAGAATTTGCGGAGCAATCTTGTTCTGTCCTGGGTTTTGCATCGGATTGGGTTACGCGTTGCTTTGAGGTTTCGAAGTACTTATCCAGAACTTGGGAAGTCTATTTCTCGCGAATCGCGCTGTGAATCGCCGCTAGACCTCATCCGGACCAAGAGCTGAAAGTTTGGACGTTACACTGCATGACTGAGGATAATCCTCATAAACATTTTTCAGCAAAATTCAGCAAAAACTCTCTTGCAAGCAAACAGGGTGTTTTATATTGCTCGATTTTGACACACGCGATTTGGAACTCCCGTGGACCACATTCGCGATCGTTTCGAGTGAATGGGGCATTCTTTGGAGCCCTTGTGATTGCCCATTAGAGGTTCATTTGTACCTGTATGTAACGTCTAGATTGGTTAAAAATTCCTTTCCCCTCTTATTTTCGTTCATCTCCCGATACCAATTTCTTCCCGCCCTACTTGCCGCTAACAACACTGATTTTGTTTGCCGGTTACTTTCGGCTCGATGTATACCTTCCGCTGCTTCGTCCTCGTGTTCTTTATTCAAAATTATTTTACGGGCACTTGCTGCAATCACGGATTGAAGAACGCATAGTCCTGTGTGAATCTCGCATTTCGTTTGCGTTACATTAAGTTTCGCAACCACTCGTGCGTCACTCTTACTCGGCTCCGTACAATCGCAATACTGGCAACCCTGAAACTTGACCGGAACAAGAAAAAGACAGCCGGAAGCGGTAGCACGTTGAGTATATTTGGACGGGAGCGTCCGAGCGGAACGTGCGCGAGCAAAGCACAAGTGTCGACCGCAGCTGGCGGTCAACGTTCGATTAAACATGTTATCCGAACAAACAAACCGATATTCCGCAAAAGATGCCTTCTTCATGAAATGGCCGGAAACTGGCGGATGTCTTGGGCCTTGGCACTGATCGCCAATCGGAAAATTTGCCGTTCTGCTGGTGGTCCCGTTGGTGTTAGTTGCTGGGAGCTGACCGTGCGCCAGACGCCCAAACTGAGAAACACCATAGAAGGTGAACACAGGAGGTGAGATGTCACGGTCAAGCTACGCCCACTGACTGCTGAAGCCGAGCTGCCCGCTCGATATGAGTCGGTCGAAACGCTGGATGTCAACGCGTTCCACACCCGCGGGCCTCACTCTCTTCTAGAATCTTCGCCAGGCGTGGTTAAAAATGAGTTTGATCTCGGGTTCTGTTCGTCCTCCGTCGCTTGCTTGGTGTCCACCGTGGGACCGATTATTGTCGTGCCGGAATCCGTGTAATCGCCTCGGCCCTGGGATTCCTCTGAGAAAGGATAAGACGAACACCAACCGGTGGAGACTGTGCTCGTGAGCACTGGTGGATGTTCCACTTGTTGGCAGGCAACTAACAGTGGTTGGTGCTGCCATTGTTGGTTTAACTTGGCAGTGGAATTAATATCAGCGCATGCGTTATCGCGACAAAAATGTGCCGGCTTGATAGGTGTGGTTATGTCATTACAAGATAAAATAGCATTCGACTAATCGGTAGGGAAATAGTAACGAAGTCATAAAAAAGAATGGGTTGTTTTACCGCGCAACCGCTACGTTTGTGTCGCACATCCGGTACTTCTGGTGTAATAGGTGACGCTGTGGCTCTGTCCCCAACAGAAGTTCATGCTGGCAGCGCCGGCAGCGACTGGACTAGACTCCCTGAAGCAACGACCGAATGCGTTGGTCATCGGCAGGAGCTGTTCGAGTTACGACTGCCTTATTCAATGCTTCGCAACTGCGAGAAAATCTAGAGGAAGACAACCAGGGTCCTAAAGCATCTAAGACGAGGAGATAGCTGCTTGTCCTGTAATGCTCGAGCTCCGGTTCAACTTAAGCAAACCAGGGTTGGGGATAGGACGGCGTAACGGAGGGCGTATGAAGACTTTAGCCATACTGTTCAGTCTGGAGACGGTTTTCGCTCCATGAGCATGGTGCCGTATATTGAAAAATAATAACGTGAATATAAGATTGTGGACGCCATCAATAGGAAAACGTAGATGGTGTAAACAAAAACATAATTCATCCTCGAAAAATCACGGCAAACAGGGAGTCAGCAGAAAGGAAAAGAGACTCACGTGACCAGTAAATCAGGTTGGGCTGAACAATTTAAAGAACAGATAGTCCTAACGCAAATTTTGTATGACGTTTGCATACCCTCAGCCTTTGTGACCACTTGTGAGTCAATCTTACTCGGCTCCGTACAATCGCAGTACTGGCAACCCTGAAACTTGACCGGAACAAGAAAAAGACAGTCGGAAGCGGTAGCACGTTGAGTATATCTGGACGGGAGCGTGCGAGCGGAACGTGCGCGAGCAAAGCACAAGTGTCGACCGCAGCTGGCGGTCAACGTTCGATTGAACAAGTTATCCGAAGGAACAAATCCATGCTCCGCTGCAGGATTACTGTTGCAGTCCATCTTTGTTTTATCGCTCACGCCGGTCAACATTAGACGTTCCGTTCGGCCACATTAATTTTTGGCTACGACGCGCCCGAAAGCAATTTTGGACATTCTCGAAGGTTTGTATTCTCCTGTATTTGCTTGAATCAGGGGACAGGTAATTTTCATTTATCCTCTTTCATCGCTTTTTCATTTCCACACAGAATTTTATCATATGCTTTGACCACCTTTTGGCTGGATAGTAACTGGCGCTCAGGGTCAAATGTGCGGCCTCTGTGTATATAATTTCTGACTCATGATTAGTACCGTAGAATTTGCGGAGCAATCTTGTTCTCTCCTGGGTTTCGCATCAGACTGGGTTGCGCACTGCTATGGGGTTTCAAAGTGTTATTCAGAAAGTGGGGTGCCTATTTTTGCAGATCGCACTGTGAATTGCCGATCGACTTCATCTGAACCAAAACTGGAACGTACAGTCGTTACAGTACTTCGAAAATGCCATTTGCAAGTGGTGAGAAAACTCCACGTGGCCATTTCTACCAAAGATGGTCAGGGACTGCCGCGAGATGATTCGGACGATCAGCAAGTCCCTGCAAATAGCTTTTCTGTTCATGGCTCCAGGGTCTATGGTTCTAATAAACAGAACCAGCATTTCTATGATCGAATTGAACGAACGTCATCTCAAAGATAGGGTTGCTCAAAGAATGAACGTGGCACAGGAAAAACAAGTGGGTGAGTTGTTAGCTGCTCGTTCGGAGCTTCGGCCAATTAAGTTGGCGGATGAGTTGAAAGACAGACTATGCATTCGGTCAGTGGTGGCTGCCGAACACATTACAGAATTTTAAGGGTTGTTAACGAGCAACCTTAGTGGAATGCTAAAGAAATAAAATGCCCCAAACTAAGAGCCAAAATCAAGGCGGACGTGGTAAACGGGAGCAGGGCAATTCCGGTGCCTAATATTCCCAGATTGTCTTTTAGCGTGATCCTGAACAGAAATGAGCTCCTGTCATTCGAAAGGCGTTCAACAGCTTATTGGAAGTATATTAGGCAGTCCCAAACCCATGTGGCAGAAAGTGCGATGTTGGGCAGCGTCTTTGTACCTGCCGTTTTATTGCAAGGGAAATGCGAGCGAGGCAACAGAAGCGTGTGCTATGCTCCCACCCGAAGCTTTGTCTGAAAGAGCGTAAGGGATATTGATGGATCCTTATGGCCGCCCGCTCGGAGTTGATTGGTCGCTGCTAGATGGGCTGCTTCCGGGCACAAATCCAGTAGATTAGATGCAGATGCTCGCTTTGGTTTGGCAGTCTGCATGGGAAACTGCAAGATCGCCCTGGAACAAACGCAGTACAACGATGACCTAATCTGCCTGTGACTCCTGAGCAGATTGTAAACAAACTGCAATATTCCTTGGAATCGAAGTTATCGGAGTAGGTTCAGAGACTAACTCAGAACGGGAGGGTACAGAGGTTGGGAGAACTGAACGAGTATGTCGTCAATGACCACAATAGATTGGGGCGGTTTTTGGCAGTTGGCGGAAAGGAGCAAGAACTTCGGGTATGGTGTGACGTCGCAATGGGCTAACACCCGTCACCCTGGTGTGAGCAACAAGGTGAACCTCACGAAATTGAATAATAGGGGGCCAACACAGCAATGCGCACGGTCCAAGAAAGGGCGCCAGGTGGCAACGTGCCCTTTATTCTCGGGACTGAAAAACACAGCTTGGTTGGAAGGGCCGGAGACTCGGACCGTCATTGTGTAGGAGGATGCCGTAATGGAACTAGGTGCAATGTAATGGGATGTGGCGGCTGACATCATCGGCCACTTTATAGGACCAATCGGAGACCCCAACAACGAGCTGGGATGACCTGCAAGGGGCACTGCACGGCCACCAATTTGCAGAAAGACTTCGTCTTATTGGGTACCTCTGCATTCAAGCTGAAATACGCTTATCGAGAAATTATGGGCTAAGCGTTGTTAGATAATGGCTATGACAAGTCCCTCATCAGGTCGGATAAGCTAGCTCGCTTGGGGCTTAGGCACATAAGTGCGCCATTGATAATGAAAATGATCAGTGTGACTGCAAGGATCAGCTGGATTGGTAGTGCGTCTCAAGCGTTGCCATTGGACGAGTCGGAGTCGGTGGACATCGAAAGTGCCACTGTTGCCAGGGAGCTGGCGATGTTGGGACCGATCTGAAGGAATTAGACACTAGCCCAAACTTTGCCGACACTCTAATTGAATAAATTGAAGGGAGGATTCTGATTTTAATTAGATGTGACGTCCAAGAAGCCCAATAGGTTCTTAAACGGTGGTTGGGATTAGAACGAACCCTCATGCTGTGCGCACCTTGCTGGGATGGGTGATATTCGGCCCGCCAAGTTATGCAGCCAGCAAAGCTAGGTCGGTCAACCGTGCGTCTACCTGGGATTTTGGATTAACAGAACAACTAGGAAGGATGTAGAAATATATTTTCCAGACGTGCAACTCTAAGATAAAGGCATTCTGTGAAGGTATATTGGAGTCATTCACCCAGTTTTTAGGTGGCCATTTCCTGGTTCAATTACTATGGAAGGGTGGAACGAAAACAGGGGCCGGCAGCGGGGGTAAATCAATTACAGCATAATTTGACAGTGGATGATAATACACGTATAAGGTAATCGCAATCCGTGGAGAGGACGATCAAAAGGTGATACGCTACAGCAATGCCGTCACCCCAGTCAACGCACCATAATCAGTTTCGGTGATATCGGCAGCAACATTCAATGGTTAACCCCAGGAAGCCGGGGAACCTGCTTATTGTCCTTGACTGCGCCGACAAGCATGGTGGACGGTCGCCAAATGATATGCTTTACCAAAGGCCAGACACAACGGCAAACCTCGTGAGAATGTTACTGCGGTTTCGCAAGTAAAGGATCGCCGTTTCAGCCGATGTTGAAGAGGTCTTCATACAAGTGAGAGTACCTAAAATCGGTGGAGGAGCGTTTTGATTCCTATGGTGGCCACAAGGAGACTTGTCACTAGAACCTCGTGAGTACCAACTGACCGTACACTCGTTTTTAGCAAGTTCATCTTTTTGTGCCAACTTTGCCTTGCGCAAAACTGCTAAATTATTCAGCCCTGGCTATGACCAAGCAGCACCGGAGGCGATAAACATCAGCTTCTATGTCGAAGACTGTTTAGCGCTCTTCGCTATCGATGTCGAGGCGGCCACGTTTGCAAAGGGAATTGGTGCACTACTAGCCCAGGAATGACTCCGACTAAGGAGGTTGACTTCCAAATCGCCGAGGTTGTTAGAGACATTTTTGGCCGGAGGGTTAACGCTGCCATGGTACTTTCCCCGTCGGTTTCGGCGAAATCACAGAGAGTGCTAGGGGTACCGTGGGACACAATCAGTGACCAGATTACCTTTCAATCCCAGCCAGGAGATAAAGGAAATTACAGGCGGGGTATTCTCTCAAATGTGTCCCCTCTGTTTGATCTACTAGAGTTGGTTTTTCCGCTATGCCTCTCGTAGCGCACATTCAGAGATCGCGCAAATGTGGCCAGGGTTGGGATCAAAATCTAAACAAGCCGGAAGTTGCCACCTTGGACGCTTGGGTAAAGTTGGTGAAAAACTTTTGGGGTGACAGACACCGAGAAGCTTGTTAGAGATAAAAGAGGGCGTTAGGTCGACAGGGTTCCAATTATTTTGTGACGCATCGGAGAACGGATATTGTGCCGTGGCATAAGCCTGCCGTAGACCCACTCTAGTTGGAAGTAGTCTATAACCTTCCGAACTGCAACATGACGAGCAGCAGTGACCCAATAGCACTTCTGGGATTCATAAGGAAATGCAAATTGCGCCCATCTTCTGATTAAGGGCGGCTTAAAGTTACCGACAGTTGGTTGGTAAAGAGCCGATCCAACTGTTGCTGCCTCTTGAGAGCCTGTTGTAGTTGCTGCCCTTCAAGACTCCCGGAGAAAAAGATGGTCCGGCCCGATAATGAATAGGACAACCCCTTATCTCCTCAAGCGACCGTCACAAACACGAATCACCAAGGGGCTTCGGCAAAATATTTGCTTCCGGTTGGCAGGAGTGACCACCTACTTCAAAGTTTTTATTTTGTTATCAGATGGCCATGCATTTCCCCAATGTTAATAGCAACATACCACTCTGGACCGTACGAATATTCTCTCTGAAGTAGGACCAAAGATGAATGGAACAGGAACTCCCTAAGGCTGCCTTGAATTGGAGTCTCGAAGAGATCGTCCTAGTGGCAGACGCCTAATTCTTTCTTACAATAGGAACTCTACAAAACATACGATAATCCCTCCGCAGGCACATTAGGCATCTGCAATCAACTTGGTGGCGTCTGATTGCTGAATGCCTTTTAAGGCGCGTAAAAGCTCTACGTAATCCGAAGTCGATACGAATTCAAAACCCAGCGGTATAGAATGAATATGTGCCGGGAATTCCCTAATGGTGCTAGGTGTAAAAAAGATTAGCTTTTGAAACCAGAGGGGTAAAGCCTCAAGGACCCGCAAAGTCAAACCGCTAAATCATATTTCACCTTGGCAGATGTCCTGAACTCCGATGGAGGATATGTTCGAGTAATGCCTAATAAAGGTTTAACTCCAAATTCAAAACCAAACTAAACCGCAAATTAAACAATTCTGGACCAAAAAATTAATTACTGCTCAATGAAATGACCAACAGTTCCAGTCTTGGTTCAGACGAAGTCGATCGGCAATTCACAGTGCGATCTGCAAAAATAGGCACCCCACTTTCTGAATAACACTTTGAAACCCCATAGCAGTGCGCAACCCAGTCTGATGCGAAACC
>LUCM01009668.1:0-13660 GCA_008360955.1 Fasciolopsis buskii | reverse complement strand
AAAAAAGTGTAAATGGGTAAATACGAGGGCCGAGAAGTGTGGGAGTGAATGGGAAAACGGAGATATAATCATAGTAGTTGCACGTCTGCCGGTTGGGAAGCGTTCGGCATAGTGGAGTGCCAAGGGTGGACCCCCTTAAAATGGTTAAGACCATTCCATTTACCCAACGATCAAAGAGGGTTAATATTCGGTGTTGTCCATATTACGCTAGTATATTAGGTTCTCTTAAGCTCTGAGATGGAGTGCTATGGAAAGCGGAGGCTAATTGGATATAGGGGGATGGGATTTGTATTTAGGAATCGATGGCCGACTCGAAAACACATTCTTCCGAGATGTTGGTGTTGGTCAGTTGAAGGACTTGAGTGAAACCAAGGTAAGTATTTAGAGCAGCTTTAAAACTGGATTGGTTCCGTATGCACCGAATGTTAATGGGCAGTTTGTCCTAGAGTCTGGCATTAACAACAAGAAAGAAATGCGACCTTAAAGAGGATTTGGCGATTTCTGTATGGATGGTTAGAGACCTGTGACGGAGAGGGTAGGGGCTAGCAAAGGAGAATATGGGTGGATCAGTGGAGAAGGAACACCTACTCACCAGATTATGTAGAAAAGCCAGGTTAAGTTTCAGTCGCCGAAGCCAAAGTGGCTAAAATTTGGGTGCTGAACAGCTTTCCTTGCAACTTAGAGTGACTTTACTTCCTAACCCTTGTGCCAGCCGCCCCATCAGATCACTGCAAAGATGTCGAAAGGTGAATGAGACACACGATACGAATACGGACCATGCAGCCTAGAACTGGCTGGGCCATGCAACTTATAAGGAGTGAGCAGATGTTGAGTTTGTTGCACATGTCCCGTCACGGAACCGCTCCTTCTCGCTCATTTCAAGACAGCCTTCTGGACCCCGTAAGCTTTGTAAGAAGCCGACTGTTACCGATATTTCCATTTTTTGTTTACTCTGCTTAACACCAACTGCAAAAAGTTTCAGACTGCAATCTTCCTCTCCGGTTCTCCTCCAGACTCATCAATGACCACGGGTGCAACGCGAACTTTCTCTGGAAGCTCCACCCCGCTCTATGTGCTGGTTGCCTATCCCTGTGTGAATTGATGCATTTAAACATGGACTGACTCGCAATGCGCGGCTGCTAATCATCCCCGGAAAGTCTTGGCGAGAATTAGCCAGCTTTGATTTAAAATCTCGAAAACTGGTGCCTAGCCTGCCAAATTGCAGCGTCTGATCATGGGAGCGCAGACACATTGCATCCTCATGTCTGCTTTTGTTTTTCGTGTCTTCACTGTAATGTCCTAGTTCAACTTTGGTCTTTTCCTGCGCCTGCCTCTCTGTTTTATCGCTGCAGCTGTGGTGCATTTAATTTTCATACTTTAGTGTTTTTTTGCGACCTCTTTGTTCCGCTTGTCTAATGCATTTCGGCATAGCCGCTGGATTTGCTTCATCTTCTTTCCCTTTGCTATGCCCATCATGCAGTCTTGGTAACAAAGCATACCCTTTATTTTCGTGATACTCCTGATTCCCCTTTCTTGGTTCTGGTGATCTCACTCCTTCACCGTGGCGGTAGACTCTTTTGTTTGATTGTGTTGAGTGGCGCGACTAAGTCCTTTATTGCTAACAGGTTGCTCATAACCGACTCCCACTGACGATCCACCTAGCTGCTATATTCGACTACTGCCCAGAAATTCTGAAGAACCAAATCCAGCAGTCTACTTTTTAATTCCTGGGAATTTTGTGCTATATTTTCCGAAGGCTATCAGTCTCTGCAGAATCGGTCACGTGCATATTATGGCGTGGCCAATCCTACCTATCGACTCTTCCAGCTCAAGTCTCCATCTATCGTTCGGTGCTTCGTTAAGTACCGAGATTTTTGCCGCATGTGCATTTAGTCGTTTGGGTAATGTCGAACCATCCCATTTACTTGCACTTACTGCAGGTTTTTACATCAAAATTTACCTACCCGTCTGTCTCGCAAACCCAGTCAATTTTAGCGGTGTTGAAATCACACCAGTTTGAGAAGCTTGCCCGTATACTGACGCCAAGACCCTTGTCCTATGCCGGGTAATAGTGAATTCCACCAGCGTTGACCCAGGGTCCTGGCACCGAATTCCTACCATCTTCCGTGGCAAAGCACCATGTTAGTGGCTACATCCTCCGGTATTTATACCGCTCGAGGCAGATTTACTGTGATACCTTGCCGCCCTTTCCCTCTGCTTCCCTTATTTCATGAAGGGTTCCGGTTTCACAGAGAAGATGACATTGTAATGCACTTTTGCTGGATTTCTGTACACCTTTCAGCTCCTGGCTAATATGATGAAGCGCTTACTCTGCATCTCTTAGTCTTGAGCTTATTTCTGAGTATCTCATGTCCTGTTCGGCGCCCTTTTCCGATTCTTGGGTTCCCGTGTTTGTGCATCTATTCTTTCTCGTCAAAAGTCCCTTTTCGTCTTTCCTTTTACTCCTGGTTTGCTTTCATCTCTTGCCTCTGTTTGCTTCTGAGATAACACTTACTTTTTGGCGTCGGCAACGAGCACCTTTTTTGAGGATTCTATTGCTTCATGCCCCATCTGGTTAGCAGAGATAACTAACGTAAGCTCTTCCTTTACTGCCGGTGCCAAAAACCCCTCTTCCTTGCAGAACGAATGGTTATTTTTCCCTATGCGTCTTCCAATAACCCACTGCAGTGTCACTCAACCGGAAACTCCCCCTGTTATCTACCCGCGGTAAGCTTGCCATCGGCCTATCTGAGTGCTTCCAGGATCGCACTTCGTATGAGCCTTTTCCAAGCTGCTCAAACGCAGCGTAGCTTGTCTTGTTGACAGTGTAACTCAAACGTCCTTCCTCACGCCCTCACATGCGCAGTGGAACCATTTGTTAAAGTTATCGCACTGTATCCATGTTAACACTCTGAGTTTGGGGCAAGCAGATCTCCCACACTTTGCGTTCTATTCAGGAATTCGCACTGGGACTCTAGTCCATATCCCCCTCGCGGTCGGCCTATCATTAGATTATGGCAGCCTAGGGTCAAATAAAATTGTAAGCAAAGACAACCAATTCTAGGTACAATCAAGAAGAATGGTCGTTCGGGAGTGAAAAATATTCAACCGCTTACATTGTACACCCTTAATTTCCGATTGACAACAAGCGTTCCCGGATTTCCTAACACTGATCATCTCGGAATGAGCTGTCAGGCCTCGCTAAGGTGCACCGCGTCTCTCTCTCGAAGGAGAAAATAAATAACAGAAAAAAGGAAAAATCCAAGTGGGGATAGACAGCAGAGGAAGGGCACCTCCAGGGAAACAAGAAAAATTTGGGGAAAAAGCGGACGAAAAAATGAGCAAAATAACGAATAAGGCACTCAAGCGACAAAAGGCCGGGTGCTAAAAATAACCGAAAAAGATGCCAGACTCAATGTTCGGACAAAGCTTTGGGAGAGAAAAGCGGAAAAGAGGGCCGCTATAATTGCAACAAAAACAGGCCAAGACTCACCGACAAAAGCATCCCTAACAAAAGACGGAAGGCGCGAAAAGAAAGAAGAGAGAAACAGACTTGAAAAACCGAATTACGGAAAAGAAGTCAGTGGCGCCTGCAATGCATACACAAATAAGGAAGAATCAGATAATCATGTATCACCCATACACGCACGAACACCACTTGTCACGGCAGGGCGATCTTAGGGCCTTCGCAGACGTAGGGCTGTTTGGTGTACGGTTAAGCGAGCAGCAGCAACCGCCGAGTGTCACGAGCTTTGGGCCTCCATCCTCCCTCGTCTTCCCATGCTCATTCTCTCTTCCTGCCCGTTTTCTGATGGTAGCAGTTTCATTTCCTCACCTATCTTTGCTTCTATCTTCTTTGGTTTTATCCCGAGCACAGCGAGCATGGAAGAGGCCACTCCTGCATGAATTTTTTAGGAAGGAGACAGTTGCATAGTGCATAGTGCGCCGGTGAGCCACTGTAAAGAGACTACCGGCTGGTAACTTAGAACTGGATGGTTAGCGACGGTTATTAAATAGCGTACTTTGGTTCTAGGCAGGCACCCACCATCAGCGAGCAACGCATTTATATATTTCTTCTCGATTTGACCAAGTTACATAACTTCCCCCTTAAACAGATTGCTACCAAAAAAATCGGACAAAAACAAGGTATTCCGACGACCCCTGTCCAATACCGAGACACTAGGAGTCAGAGCACTCAAAAAGAAGCGGTACCTAGGCCGCCGACAGTTGCGAAACATCCTGGAACAACTGACCTTGAGTTTGTGCTCTGACTCGGCTGCACTTTCTTTCCGTCCGACGAGTTTCGCCCGATTCAATTGGCCTTTTCTGCTCTCTCTGATGTATTTCAACGACATAGCCACTAGGTTAGAAAATCCATGTCTCATGTTTGCTGATGATGTCGAACTACTAGGGACGGCAAACAGTGAGGCTATCCAGAGGTATTTGGACAAAGTTTACCAATGGTCGGTGAGATTGGATCTTCCTTTGAACTTGAACAAGTGTCAGCGGCTCACGGAAGGAGAGGCGAATCCTCCTCGCCATATGGATTCACCTGGGCATCAGTTCGCAGTGGAAGAAACAGAGCAAGCAAGGGACCTGGGGATAGTAGTCATTGCGGATTTCAAACCTAGTCTGCAATGTCAGAAAGCAGTCAAGAAGACATGGTGTGCCTTACGCCAACTCAGGAGGACTGTAAAATCAAGGAGGCCCGATGTTCTTCGGCGCTGTTCAAGGAATTTGTCCGATCTCACTTGGAATAATGTGTCCAGGCGTGCAGATCGTATTCGGTAAGAGATAGGAAAATACCAATTAGGATGATTCCTAGGTGATTGGTGGTTAACGCTAACCAACTGGATATTCAGATATTCAGTCAGAGCAATACCCATTTGTGAGCGGAATTCTGTTGGCATGCCGAGGTTTCCCACCGACCAGCGGTTGTGAGCGTTCCCCTTCGGAAATTTTAAAGAAGGTTGGGGAATGATGCCCATTCTCGTGGCTCAGGTTCAACAGGATGATATTGGTATCTTCGTCGAGCTAAGCAATTTGATTGCAAACGTCTCATCACCAACCGAGGTGGGATCATCAGTGCTGTGGTTTTGTGGCGAGCATCTTGTTGTCATCGTCGGCTTGAATGTGCCACCCAGTCTCTAGTCGGTGTTGGTTAGTTGCTCTGGGTAAAGTGGTAGGGTAGAGATGCTGGCCAGTTGCTTTTTTCCCTTTTGTCTGCTGTCGACATCAGCGTCCGTTTTTGTTGGCTTCTGCTGATTGGTCGTTTGTTCGCATCGATAGGTATACGCAATTCAGACCGACGTGTCAGTTCATCGATCTTTTCGAGGAGTGCTAAGCTTCGAGAAATGCCCTTGAATGTTCTGTTCTGCCCTGGGCGACGATCCTCATGTTTTCGAATTTGAACTTGTGACCTTCGAGGTCTTCGTGAACTAAAACTAAGCGGAATGAATCGTGCATTTTTGTTGCCAATTGGTGGTCAAAGATCCATGACGCCAGTTTCTTTCCGGTTTATCCATGCATTGTTTCGCGCAGTCTTTGCAGTCTACTTAATGGACAAAGCTAGTTCTTTTCTTGTCAGCTGTCAGTTTTTGGTCTTTGATAAAATCTTCCGTAGGATTCTTGTTGGCCTGTGTGCCACTTCAATTCCATTGGGTTTGCGTGGTTATGCTGTCATTTCAAAAATGTTTGGCGCACAACGTAACAACTCCTGCCTCTCGATACTACTTTTTGGTGCTTCGTTTGATGAGGCTTTCTATGTAACCGTTGCATAGACGTTTAAAATCTTTTTTCTTTTTTTCCTTCGCTCCACAGTTTAATAAGGAAACTACACAGTTCGACACAGATCTAGGATTTGCCCCACCGCTCTATAACCGAGTGAGGAAAAGAACAGTCATCATCATCATCGTTTAGCGTTAAACAGCAAGGCAAGCCTCACTAACCGCTGGCTTTGGCCCCAGAGTTACACGTTTATATAAAAAGAGTGAATATCCAACGGGAACAGGGAGTGGACCTACACAAGCGGGAACAGATAAGATGCTGCCGCAGCCAACATATGGAACACAGACTAACTATACAAACATATTGGTTCAATCATTCTGATTCGACAGAAAATGGTAGCACGATCGCCACCGTTCACAGTTCACTGCCATATCCTTCAGTGTCTCCAGCCAGCTAATTGACCGGTTCTTCGGACCCCGACCACGAAGAAGTGAGACACCTACTTTACCTAAGTTCGCTGTATATTTCCTCATCCCACGTTGCCACGTCATCTGTTGGCCTCCACATGGCTTCTTCCATTCCTTGGGAAGAACTAAAAATAGGACACGGTATGGTAGACCAGTGTTCCCATACGGAACACGTGACCCAACCAGGTCAGTCTACTAAATTTCATACACTGATATAAGGTATTCTGAGTGCCAGCATCTAGTATTATATTTCTGACCTTCACGTTACTCACTCAGTCACTCCATCCAATCCTAGCCATACTACGTAAACATCGGCGGTCGAAAACCTCCAAACGACGAACATCACCCACACGCATACTCCACGTCTCGCAACCGTACAACAGAACTGAGCGCATTGTGGCACAGTACACACGACCTTTCAACTCCAGTTTCGCTGAAATATCAGGTCGACGCCACAAGTGTTTCAGTCCAGCGTAAGCCGCGAGCTACCGTCGTTCAACAAGCAGCTACCAAGGTATGTGAAACGTTTGCAATCAAATTACTTAGCTCAACGAAGATACCAGTATCGTCCTGTTGAACCTGATCTGCGCGAATACGTATATATTCATTTATCTATATATCTGTATATATGCACATGTAGATATATATATATATATATATGTATGTATGGCGAGAAGGTTGTGTAATACATTGAGATCCTTAGTTCAGTCTTCAAAATAAGCACTGAAAAAGAATTTATTGGGTAGACCTGTGTTTTTCACATACCCGCAAAACGACTGCTACGTCGTGTTGTTCTACGAGGCAGGAAATGTCTGTATGACCGGTCGAGGTAGGTATTCGGTGACTGGAAAAAGTCTGAATGCATTAACCAATGTTTGGTTGGTGTATTTGCATTCATACTTCCGGGGTAGGGTCCACATGACCCCCCGAAACGATTGTTGGGGATATTAGATGTTATAGACTATTGCAGGAATCATTGACTTTCCTGCACTCAAAATTCTTCTTTCCCTGCATGGTACCTCGACCTACTATTCTGCCGTCAGTCCCATCCATTCCTGGTTAGTTTGTTTTTTTACACGCAGTGCTAGGAGGTAGCAACCAAAATCAGATAACTTTGGTGGAAGGTTGATGGCTGTATAAACTGGACTAAAATCTAAGCAGCCGTTAAGCAGGAAGACGATTAGGGTTCTCAGCCGAAGCCTTTGGTTCCAACATCAACTTGTCTACAAGATGGCGGAAAGTGGAAATCCATATACTCGGATCAATTATTCTGTCATACACGCTCTTCCGATTCAGTTGTCGGGTCAAATGAGGCTCCGACGTGGAGGATTAGGAGATTAGGAACCCAGGGTGTCTAGCCCTGTCTGAGGGCCTCATAAACTCAGCTCCCAGTCGCCGACCTGCAGTGGGTATATATATATATATGTATGACTAAGTTCTTGTATTTAAGTGATTGTTGATCTTATTAATGAGCTTTTGTGCCTTGATTCTCATTTCAGACTTCACAATGCAAGCGATAATTTTGGCCCATTCTGAACCACCCGAATTATCCCAGCTAACCGTATCCAACTGTTGTAGTCTTCTTCCGTTTCATAACGGAACGCTGCTATCTAATCTCATTGACCGATTTTTGGATAGCGATGTGTGTGAAATTATTATCGTACATCAAGACGCGCATACGTCCGTACTAGAACAGTTTATCGAAAGTCACCGACCTGATTGGCCAAAACACATGGAGATTTCTCTGTGTGCTGTACCTGCTTCATGCCCAGTGCTAGATTGCTTCCAGAAGCTTCGTTCACGGATCCACGCGGATTACATTTTCCTAACCGAAGCCACGGTCGCGTTGACAGATTTAAATTTGCGCCGCCCATTTCTCACCTTAATCCGAAATCGTGCTGAACTTGTAGCCGTATTCTCCAGCCTGTCAGTCACCGAAAGCAAGGTGTTAAAGTCCGTCCCACGGGAACTGGTTCTGTTACAGAATCATAGCGACGCCCTGTTGGGCTATTATAGTGCTACAGAAATAAAAAAACATAGCATAATCCCACGTGCATTGACCAAGGCTGGCTCAGACGTCCTTATTCGATCGGATCTACGTGAGGTTGGATTGTATCTATTTACCCGATCTTGTATGGATATGCTAACCCGATCACGGTACGTCTGTCGGTAAACTATTTCTATTTCTTTTTTATCCAGAGAAGATTCAGGCATTCGGAAGAGAACAATGGCACAGTTTATAAATAATTTTCCGTCCAGCTATCCCCTTCTGAACAATCCGGCAGTCAGATGTAAGTTTCATGTTACCAAAAACCTTTTTAACTCTATGTGGAGCTTCTTTTCGGCTCGCGATTGTCGTCGTTTGATTTATTTCTTGTTTACAGGAAGATTCCCATTCGAGTTATGCCTGCTGTCTTGATGTGACGATAACTATGGTACCAAATTTTGTGGACAGTCCTATAGCGCAGATGTGCAAGATTCTTGCACTAAAATGAACATTTTTGTCTTTGCATGCTCGACCGAGAATTACCTGAACACAACCTGTTGGTTCGCCACTTTCTGGTGCAAGGACAATAGGAAAAGTAATCGCTGGAACAACTGTCTGACTTGGAGTATCCAAATGATATTATGCTTCTGTTATGCTTCTGTCGCAGCAAGACTGCACCTTGACGTGGTGTGACGGCTTGCCTGAGTCCATAACACAACGAGCTATACAGGATGGCTTATCTCAAGGCGAAGATCCAATCATGCCTGGAAGGTCAATGGGTAGAGGCCTGACGAAGCAGTCTCCTTATCCTCCAAGTTGGGGTTTGATCTGAGTTAGCAGCTCAGTTGGAAAACGGGTGGAAGAATAAAAGATCTAAGTAGATGGGCTTCCACTCAGCTGTACTCTACTGCCTTGCGGTCAGGTTCTTGTCAGAACCAAAGGCTTTGGTTGAGAGAACCTAATCGTTCTTCTACTTAACGATTGGACGCCCTAGAAGTACCCGTCCATCAATCCCCATGAGTTACACTCCTTCGAAGAATTCCATACTGCATCGGTCGTCGCACAGGATAATCATAACCGCCCTTCCCATCGAATCGAGCGGGGTGGGTAGTGATAAGTATGCTACTGCCCAGAGTTCCCTGTCCTTCACTCAACTTGTCTCTTATCTCCAACCAAATATCTTTAACTCCTCTGCTTATCGATAGTGTCCTCATTAACTACACGCCCGGTACTCGCAACGGTTCGTTGTCAAGTAGTGTAGTAGGTGGTTTTCAATCTGCTAGTTCACATTTTCTTAAGCCTCGTCAGCCTTTGAATCTCGGTTCGTTCAATGTGCGCACTTTATTGCGGGCTGGTCCACAGGCGTGTTTGGCTCTGACAGTGGACTCACTTTCGATTGATTTCTGCTGCGTGAATAAAACACGAATTCAGATATTCTAGTAGAGTAGAGTAATTCAACTAACTGCGCCAAACGTCTCGTCAAGATATTTTCTTCGCACTTCAGGAGACGAAGCAGCTCAAGCTGTGAGTCAACGTGGTGTACGAATAGTCTTGAGTGAGATGGCTGAAGCAGCCCTTTTAGATTGGATCCCAGTCAACAGTCGCTTGTGTGCCATGAGACTGCAGGGATCAGTTGGCGTCCGAAAGGGTAGTAGTGATAAGCGTAGTTTATTTGTTATCTCGGTATACGCTCCAACAGATTGCAGTACTGACATGGAGAAAGACGAGTTTCACGATAACCTCGTCACTCTTGTTCGGAAGAGCAAACGCTCTGGCATTGTAGTGGTATCAGATGATTTTAATCCACAAGTTGGCAAACTGAGTGCATCGGAGTCCTGTTTAGGTGGGCGATGCGCCTTGCCTGCTCAGCGGACGAATAATGGAGAAATGCTTTTCCAGTTTTGTGCAGGCAGTCGTTTATTTTTTTCTAGTACAAATTTCCGACACGGTTCGCGTCGCACAGTGACATGGTGCTTTAACTCGACAGGTAGTCTGAGGCAGACTGACGTTGGCGCGGTTCTGTCCAGAACTGTATGTCGTCCTGAACCACGTACGTCAAGTCGGACCATGCGTTAGATTTAATGAGATTTTTACTGCAGCTCAACGGCTATCGATGCAGGCCGCAAATCCGATTGGCTGTCGAACATCTGTCTGATTCGGCTGTTCGCAACAGCTACGAACCTAAGCTATCCGAGGAACTAGGAACTCCGACGAACAACACTGTACACGAGCAGTTGGATCAAATTAAGCAGGCGGTGCATTTGGCAGCAGATTTCATCTATGGTCTTACGTTAGTTAGGGTTGGATGAAGTGACCGAGTGAGTAATGTGGGGGTCAGAAATATAATGCTAGATGCTGGCACTCAGAATACCTTATATCAGCGTATGAAATTTAGTAGACTGACCTGGTTGGGTCACGTGTTCCGTATGGGAATACTGGTCTACCATACCGTGTCCTATTTTAGTTCTTCCCAAGGAATGGAAGAAGCCATGTGGAGGCCAACAGATGACGTGGCAACGTGGGATGGGAAAATGTACAGCGAACTTAGGTAAAGTAGGTGTCTCACGTCTTCGTGGTCGGGGTCCGAAGAACCGGTCAATTAGCTGGCTGGAGACACTGAAGGATATGGCAGTGAACTGTGAACGGTGGCGATCGTGCTACCATTTTCTGTCGAATCAGAATGATTGAACCAATATGTTTGTATAGTTAGTCTGTGTTCCATATGTTGGCTGCGGCAGCATCTTATCTGTTCCCGCTTGTGTAGGTCCACTCCCTGTTCCCGTTGGATATTCACTCTTTTTATATAAACGTGTAACTCTGGGGCCAAAGCCAGCGGTTAGTGAGGCTTGCCTTGCTGTTTAACGCTGAACGATGATGACGTGCTTTCGACTGAGAGGACTAGGAGACTACTTCGTCAGGCCTCTACCCGTTGACCTTTCAGACATGATTCTATCTTCGGCTCGTTGTGTCATGTGGGCACGCAATCCGTCACATCACGTCAAGGTGCAGTCTCGTTGTGCCTAGTTTTACTGGTCTGGTGCACGTTTTCCGAATATTCCGATTTGACCGAAAGTGACAAACTGATCCTTACTGTTCACGGTCTAGTTTTTTCCTTTTAGTATTATTTAAATGTGGGTTCATGCAGTTAGACTGTAATCGGCGTGTTGGCTGCAATAGCATTCATTCGTTTTCATGCTGTCCTAAACCCTTTGCTTGTAACCTGGCACGTTCATTCTTTCTATAGCAATCTTTAGCTGGGTTAGAGGGGTAGCAGTCATTTGGGGTTTCTTTGCTGTTTAGCGCTGAACGATGATAATGCTTCCTGCTCGCCGCCATATCCGTCAGTTTCTCTAGACAAACTGTTCATGGCTCTTTTAATCCCCAACCACATAGACGCGGGACACCTACTTTAGCTGAATTCGTTGTACCTTTTCTCATTCCACGTTGCCACGTCATCTGCTGACCGCCACATGGCTTCTTTCTCTCCTTGGCTGACGGTGTTTGCCATACGCAATACGTGACTCAAGGTCTACTTCCCTGAACCGGCACCCAGTACGGAGTTCCTAATGTACATATTGCTTAAGCGGTCACTCCACCGAATCTTGGCTACAGTTTTTACGAATCTAAAGGAATAATCCCTCGATTGAATTAATGCGCAGTAACTGACCATGCAGTAGGATGTCATTTAACAGTTTCAAATTTTCATCTCCCGTAACATAGTAGGTGGTTCAGTTATTTGTCCATTTGTTCCTTAAAGAAGGGCATTCTGGATGCCTTGGCTAAGCGCTACTTGCTCCATTTATGTGTATTTATTTCTTTATCTTTTCTACCTACAACTTTTCCAACTGTTTTGTGTTACACAAGCATAATCGAAGAAAATTCATTATTCTGTTAACTGAACTTCATTTGGCTTTTTTTTCTTTTCTCAGCCCTTGAAGATCCACTTGAAAACACACCGTGTGAGATGGGTAACTTTTTCATGTCCGCGGGACAGTCTTCCGGTGCTTTTATCTACGAGCATCAAGATGAGAGGGTGTGCATTAAATTGGACGATCCATTTCTCTTTGCTGAAGCAGTACGCATAGTAAGTTTTTTTCAAACTACGGGAAACAAATGCATTTGTCTCTCCATTGCTGTGCCATATGGGCTGTTTTCGTCCTTTTTCAAGCAAGATGGCGAAGTTTCAGCTCTAGAGCCATCAAACTGTAATCGATCAGAGAAAAGGAGCAACTACCTAGAGACTGGTGTGAATCAATAACTGCGGTGATCCGCGGCTATCAGACGATCTTGTAATGTCACGTCGCAGCAGTAATTTTGTTTAGGATTTTGTCGTTTCAACTGCCTGAAAATTCACACTGAGCACATTGAGAAAACAAGCTCGTTTTCAGCGATTCGCACTCATGCCATTACATCACAATATATATCAGATATAATCTTAACGGATAAAATATGATTGGGGAAGGGATTTGCCATGTTACATGCATAACCCGGAGACAAATTAGCGCGTTATGTTAATTGTTTTGCGGTCTAGGATTTGTTTTGGGATGGAGGGTGGACCTTGGGAGCTGAAAGGTAACTACATTGTTTTTGAGCACACAGTTGGGGATTTTGAAGTCGCATCGCGACGGCTTTCGCTGTGCTCAAGACGCGACACTTTACCAACTGGGACTATTGACCTCTGACCTTATACATGGTCCGGAAGGTTTGCGTGACATTCACGGCGTGGTAAGTT
The DNA here is from genome assembly GCA_008360955.1 of Fasciolopsis buskii. Classification (NCBI taxonomy): domain Eukaryota; kingdom Metazoa; phylum Platyhelminthes; class Trematoda; order Plagiorchiida; family Fasciolidae; genus Fasciolopsis; species Fasciolopsis buskii. The sequence goes on along the minus strand of LUCM01009668.1, from coordinate 747 downwards.
CGCATTAGGAGTGAAACGAATGGGCTATTAAATGACAATTGTTCTAGGGTCCAATCATGCAGGGTGGTGCTCAGGGATGCGTTCAGACAGACGCCTGGCAGTGCGGCCGATGTACATTGTTTCACAGGACCGTGCGAATGAATAAACATCTCTCTCAAAATGTTTGCTGATATATTGTTATGTTCCGGCATGAGTTTGTTCGCTAAATTGTTTTCTGAATTTGTATCTGTTCGATAGTTACTAAGGTGTTAGCTTCGATAATGCTGCGCCGTTTGACACCGATTCGCGAGAGTGATATCCATCATCATCATCACCATCATCATCGTTCAGCGTTAAACAGCAAGGCAAGCCTCACTAACCGCTGGCTTTGGCCCCAGAGTTACACGTTTATATAAAAGAGTGAATATCCAACGGGAACAGGGAGTGGACCTACACAGACGGGAAAAGATAAGATACTGCTGCAGCCAACACACGGAACACAGTCTAACTGTACAAACGCACGTGTTTTCATTCTGATTCGATAGAAAATGACAACACGATCGCCACTGTTCGCGACTCACAACCATATCCTTCAGTAACTTCAGCAACCTAGTTGACCTAAGGCATCCTAAGGCATCTTGCATAACCTCGTCCATGACGAAGTTCAACAACAATGGAGAGATCGGACCCTTAGCCCAACACTGCCTATCCTTTTGAATGAACATATTAGTTCACCGTACACTCAAAAGGATAGGCAGTGTTGGGCTA
>LUCM01009665.1:0-25809 GCA_008360955.1 Fasciolopsis buskii | reverse complement strand
AGGACCTTGTCTAGGGAAAGCGCCTACTTAATGTTTACGTCTGTATTAAAAAATGTAAAGCATCTTGCACTTCGATTGACGAATTGATGAAAAGACAAGCATGATCAACACATCGAAACTACTATGAAGCGCTTTATTTTCTAGCAGTGACTTCCCGTATTTCTTGTCTTTTGTGTTTACTGCATACTCAAAGCACGGGAAGGTTTTCAGTCGAACGCCTTAGCCAGTAGGTAATGGCTAAAGCGTTCGACTCATATATATATATATATATATATATATATATATTCAATTCAATTCAAGAGTACGCATAATTCAGCAGGAATGCAGCCCGACTGAGCGATGCTGAGAACAAGAGGCCTTAGCTCGTAAAGAACAAACGAGAAATCCCAACAAAGGCATTCAAATTGGCCGGAGCTTTCGCTGTTTTTCCAGTTGTTCAAAAGCTGACGGTTAGCGGATATGTTCAGCCACGCGAGCTTACAGGTGTACTAATAAGAGCCACTGAGTGAAATCAGATTTCCACTTTAGACCTGTTAGCGAGTGGACTCAGTGCCTTCGTTCAAACTGCTTCTATCAGCTTGGGAATGTCAAAGGTGTCCAATTACAACGAAACAAACACCTGGGCTACGAATTAAACGCTATCTAAACTCTATTAATCAGATGTTAGGACCAACCGCTGAAATGCGACGGCTGTTTCCTTTTTAGAGTATCAACTTAACCAACAGTGTTCGAACGCCATTTTTCGAGAACCTGCATTCTGTTTGCACTATGTTAAGGGCTATTAACGTGGCAGGAGCTGCCCCTGGATTAACTCGTTCATCCATCGCAAAAGTAATGGACAAGATGAGTGGAATACTAATGCGCGCCATGAAAGAGACATTTCCTAGACATCTGGAACCCCTAGCTCAGTGAACCCTCCCAAGAACGTTGTCCCAAGAGGACGAAGCCCCCGCGCAAACAGAAACGGTTGTCACCAATTGGTTCATTGGGTATTTTCCTCTGCAATGAGCAGAATGAAGGGGACTCATACGATCGGATTTTGTCCCGTGAGATTACGTTAGTAGAAATGTTTACGACCTCAGGGCGGAGACCATGGATGATTTGAAATTCTGGTTTAAATCCACATGTCTGTATTCTAACATCAATACTACAGACGCTTTAATAGAATATAGTTCGAAGGTTGCGGATCTGTCCAGAGGAGAACGTTTGCATCTTGGGCATGTGCGATAACAGCAAATATGCGAATCCGGGATGGAGGGCGACCAATTGGTTATTTTCAAAGCCACAGGGCCAATGAACCCTGCTTATTCTTGCTACCACCCAGTAATTTGTATTGATTTCTAGCGTGGTCACTTTAACGCGATCGAAAAGGAAGACCGAAATCCTGGTAACGAGAAAATACTTTTCTCGAGATACCAGTGATGAAAAGCCTGTCAGTTGGGCACTTCAGATGACTATTTTGTAGACAAGGCACGATAGGAACGTTAGTGTACGCATCGGCACACCTGGTAAACTAATCAAGATTGAAGATAATCTATAAGTAAAATAGAAACAGCAGGAATGTATTGGAAAGCGTGGAAGGCTTTATTGGCACAAAAAACTTGGTTCATAACGACGTGCTAGAAAATAGCTGCTTCATAACTCTAAAAACAAACTACCTATTTACAAAATTAACTACTGGCCACATCCATCTGTCGATTAGCTCGGTTTTGTGGCAACTTTCAGTGAGGAGAACTGTCATATTGAAAGAGTGAAGTCCAGACAGTTAAGTCAGACACTCAAATCCTAGGATTTTTGTAATTCGTCTGCCGATAAATATAAGAAAGTCCGATATACAATGCAGTTTAAATGGGCTTAGAAGCCTTACAAAATCCTCACCACACCATTAGAATAGTTCTGATCCAATAACAGCGTAGAACATATGTCCAAGTAGAAGAGATGGAAACAATTCTCCATGTGCCTGAATGAAAATACTGATGGACCGCTGAAGATAAAACATTCAAAGCCAAAATATATATTTATGTAAACGTGTGTATGTATGTGCGGATGTACGTGTTTTTTGGTTGTCACAATGTTCGCACGAGCGCACGCAGGTGTCAAATCCATCGACCAATCAGTCACTTCGGAGTCAAAGCAGATGAAGTTAAGAAGTGGGCAGTATTGGAGTGGTTCGCATGAGTTCGGAAAAACAGAGCCATGCCAACACAAAAGGCGGACCAGCCTAGAAACGGTATACTGGTTAGCGAAAGAGGAGCTTGGGAAATATGGTAGTGGCAGTAGTAGTTGGCAAAGCCGAACGCAGGAGTTAAAAGATAGAAACAACCCGCTCATTAAGGAGGAGTGCTCAAAGCAGGATAATCATGATTAACTAGGAAACTGAATTACGTTTGAATGAAATGGGATGCATGAAAGAGAAAAATAAGACGTTCCGTTTCAATAAGAAGTGATAAAAAGGGCATCATTCTGTGCACATTCACGCATGTGAGAGAAACCATGGAGATAATCTAAGGAAAGCTTTGCAACGCAGCGATTCGGAATTGACACTAAACAATAGTCAATCAGTCTACTCATCATAACTTAAAGTGTGCGTTTCCATTCCATCTGACTCACACTCAACCAAGGCCTTAAGATTGGGAAGAGGATGAGAGTATGAATGCTGGAGCAAAAAAGTAGTTTCTGATTTTGATAACTATCGTATATAGGACACGTGTTTAGGGCAGAAATGAGTAGAGAAGACAACGAAAAAGGAACCAGCAGAAAAAATGAGAAAACGATCAATAACAGTTGTAGCAAATGTGATGAAAAAGAATACACCGACCAAAGCTAGGTAAACAGATAGAAAAATCGAAATCAAATAGAAGGATAAGCGGACAGTAAAGCAAACAAAGGAATTTGGTTTTCCGGGGAAGGAGTTCGTCCACCGACCACTGGTAACGTGCGTTCGTGTGAACGATCGGAAGAGTCCGGTCGAATGAACAAATGAAGACTTACATGAAGATGCACTCACAAACCATCCATCGAACGATGTGGATCCAAAGTGTGTATGTGCATAGATGGAGGGTAAAAAAAAGGGAAGGATGTTGCTAGAATAAGAAACTGTTTTAGGCAAGTAGTCTGGATGGAATATAAAAAATAACTTACTGGGTTCACGCAGGCACACTTATAGATTGATCCATTCAAAACGGGGGAGTAAAAACCTTCATAATAGAATGAGTTTAGTTGAACCAAGGGCAGGCAAAGGACCGCAATACAAGTCGATATCCATAAAGTGAATGTGGCAAAAGATGAACCTAAATGCTGTTGATTCTTCGTCTGTGTAGAAAGAAGCAAAGGATGTAACACCGAAGATGGTTCTGATTAAGGAACAGAGGCGGGGCGTGATAAATATTGGGCAGAGAAGTGTGCCTGGGTAGACACTCGTGAAAGGAGTCGGCCAACCACCAAACCAAAAAACGGAAAAAGTGCGAGAACTGATAAAAAAAGACAAATGAACGATCCTAGTTTGATTAAGCAGTCAGTTGGATTTGGGCTGATCAGATTGTTCATATAATAAATAGATGAAAGTGTATACAAAGGGACAGATACAGATAGGAAGAGTAAAGAAAGTTACAATAAATTGATCTTAAATTGTCAGTAGTGGCAATCGATGAACTGGCAGCAGCGACAACAGCAGACAGGAAAGAAACCGTATCTTAAAGTATCGAAGTTAATCAACCAGACACTTACAGATATATAGATAAAAAATTAAGGAACTGGGTCATTCAGATAGCCACGTCGATGAGGAACGATCAGATTAGTTCGTGGAGAATCGTGCCAGTCTTAGTCATCCGTATATACGGTCCGAACAATCCAGTGTGCGATGAGCATGGACGAGTGGCCAACGAGATGTACAAATTAAAAGTCACGTTGGAAGTGGGGACACGTGGGCCGGAAGCGGGGAATGTCTAATCATAGGCGAATCAAAGGAAATCCAGAACGGAGAATAAATACACTCATGCACGCCAGTTCGTTTGTTTATATCTGGGTAACCAAACGAAAAGTGATGAAAAAGAAAACCGATCGCGGCCGTGAAGCAGTCCAACGAAATTCGACATCGGTCACTTTGGAGATGACCAATCAAAATCAAGTTCACTTAGATGGCGAGCTGTGTGCGTTCGTATGCGCACGTGCCTGTGTGATTGTGTATGCTATAAAGGAGCCACCTGTGGATGCGAAACAACTCAGACACGTCACAAAGTAACGGAAGATTACAGTTGATTCACTGATTCAACCACAACCACACACACACACACACACACACACAAGCTGAATTGTGGCAGGGAGGAAAAGTTATCGACGAATTGAGAAAAAAATAGAAAACGGCAAATCAAGTGTTGCATATTAGGGTATCGATGCAGAGATCACACATTTTCTAAAGACCAAATCAGTCTTATACGTAAGGCGGGGGATCGGGACTGATTGAGAGAGTCACAGTTGGCAGGAAAGCTAGCTTGGTTTCCACTGCATAGCGATGAAAGACAAGTGTACAAAGATGAAGATGGAAGCAGTGTCCAATTCCGGTCATCTCAAAGTTAATAAGAGTTACTCGGAGTATTTGGGGACGGTTTATTGCCCAGCACTAGCTAAACCCCAGCAAACTGGCCAATATCTTGGTTTGAAGAATGGAAGGGGTCAGGAATAAAATCAACAACCAGTTGTGAAGAACCAGGGTTCTTCGTAAGGATTTCCAAAAGAAACCGGAGACGCGACATATCCGAACAGCTGGTATCCATTGGCACCGTATACGCTTACAACACAGACCGCACTTAGCACCAGTTTTAAATTTGTAGTCAGATTGCTCCGGGTTAGGATAAGTGAGGATTTAAATGAAACAAATCTCGTTCAATCATTTGAAGGGAATTAAACGAGCCTAAGTTTATATGTGGGTCAAGAGTGGGCGGAGATATCAGTGAATAGAGATCTGCACGGAACCCTGAATTGGCACATTGAGGAATAGAAAATATGGAGCGAGGGCCATCGTGGTTCCGAGAAGAGATCGATTATTGCATATTTCATGGTTTCTGGAGATGAAGAAACAGAAGAACAAAAAAAAGATAAATATGTGAAAGCTATGAAAAATGCAAATGTATGTTCACTGTCTTAATTATACTGAAATATAACCTGGCAGAAAGGAGAAAGAGATCTCGGAATAGTGTGAGAAAGATGTGCATGCTGCAGTCTCGCTGTAGGCAGGTAATATACCATTTCAAGATCGAGTTCAGATGGTTGATGAATTCCACGTTCCAATGCATCCTTATGGGCTGCACTTGACTGAACCATTTGATGACATGTTTAATAACGTCAAAAAGTGCATAGTAAAGAAAAAAAGGGAAATTTAGTACATACTAACATGCCAAGGGCTTCACTACACAGTCGTGGTCCGCCGATCCTCAACTAGCGACGTCCATCATCCGAGAAAGCGAATTCACATGCGATATGAAACTACATTAACAGCCTTCCGCTTGACATTGCAAGTGTTCCTCGAGAGAATGAAGGGCAATCTAGAATGGTCACAATGGAAACACAAGATCCCAGGTGCTGATACTTTATTAGAATCTGTAGAAAAAACCATTCATATACAAAATTTCGTTCGCTACAAAAGTGCTGACCGGGTGTTGTAGATAAGCAACGAACTTTCCAAATTCTAAAGTGTGGATATCATTGGAGGCATAAAGAAACATTTGGATCGAAATTGCTGAATTACTAGATGTGATCAATCGCCGATGTACCACCACCATCATCATCATCGTCACCGTTCAGCGTTAAACAGCAAGAAAAGCCTCACTGACCACTGCCTTTTCCCCAGAGTTACACGTTTATACAAAAGAGTGAATATCCAAGGGAAAAAGGGAGTGGACCCACACAGACGAGAAAAGATAAGACGCTGTTGCAGCCAACACACGGAACACAGTCTAACTGTACAAACGCACGTGTTTTCAATTATTCTGATTCGATAAAAAATGACAACACGATCACCACTGTTCGCGATTTCCAGTTCACTGCCATATCCCTCATTGTCTCCAGCCAGTTAGTTGACGAATCTTTCGGAACCAACCACAAAGACGTGGGACATCTACTTTACCTAAGTCCTCTGTACATTTTATCATCCCGCGTTGCCACGTCATCTGTTGACCTCCAGGTGGTTTGTTCCATTTTTTGGAGGGAACACAAAATAGGGCGCGACATGGTAGACGAGTGTTCCACATACACAACACATGACCCAACAAACGCGGTCTACTAAGTTTCATACGCTGATATAAAGTATTCTGACAGCCAACACCTAGTATTAGATTCCTAACCTCAATATTCCTCACCCGGTCACTCCATCCAATCCTAGTCATACTACGTAAACATCAGTTGTCGAAAACCTCCAACCGACGAACATCTCCGACACGCATACACCATGTCTAGCAACCGTACAACAGAACTAAACTGAGCGCACTGCGGCACAGTACACACGACCTTTCAACTTTACTGAAATGTCAGGGCCGACGCCACAAGTGCTTCAATCCAGCGTAAGCTGCACGAGCCTTGGATATACGCATACTTACCTCCAATCCCGAGCTACCATCGTTGGACACGCAGCTACCAAGGTAGGTGAAACGGTCTACAATCGTCATCTCCTCTCCATCCAGTATCAAGCTCGGCGCTGCTGTCGTCCAGTCCTGTAACAGTACTTTGCACTTTGAAGGTGCAAAGCACATGCAGAAATGAGCAACCGATCTCGGCAGTCTATCTGGTGCCCGTTGTGCATGGTCCGCAGACTCGAACAGGCACACGACGTCGTCTGCGTAATCTAGGTCGCATAGTTTTCCTCCATTTCCCAGTTCGACTCCTACGTCCCGGAGACCTCCTAAAGCATCTTCCATCATCTCGTCCATGACGAAGTTGAACAAGAATGGAGAGATGGGACACCCTTGTCGAACTGTTGGCATACCCTTTAGTTGAGAGCACTGAATAGTGCTAGTCGATCCACGGATTCGAAAGCACCTTTCAAGTCGAGAAAGACTACGATCCTAGTGCGGCGGTGTGTGTGACGTTCGACACTCAAGCAGGTTTGTGGCCTGCGTCGATGGCCACAGTAAAAATTTCAGTAAAACTAACGCATAGTCCGATTCGACATACGTGGTCCAGCATGATCTACAGTTCTGGACAGAACCATCCCAAAGGTAGATTACTGCGATATGGCCGACCTGACTCAGAGTACCTGTCGAGTTAGAGCGCCGTGTCGCTGCGCGACGCGAACGGGTCGCAGTAACACAGTTTACAGAATAAGCAGCACCACGCAATCTAAGTATCTTGATATCTCGAGAGGTAACGGGCCAAGTATTGGTTAGGATAAACAACGACGACAATGACACCATGCTGGTAGTGTTCAGCAATGGCTTCTGTGTTGCTTTCCATGCAGCCTCGCCAGGCACATTCAACACGGAGAGACTAGGTCTCGCAACACTACGAACGGTGGCATTTTGCACTCTTCCCTTCAGGGAGCGCGGAGTGACATGGCGGAGCCAGAAGTGTTGCAGGTTCACGAAAGCAGTTCTTGTTTTCTCAATTCGTAACGAGACCTCAACAAATCAGCCAGGTGCGACCAGGCTCTTGAGGTACTTGAAGCTACTGACTACCACTAACGGATCACTACAAAGGGTGTGTGCAGACACAGGCTCCTGCCAATCTTGAAGAAATACCTGGCATTTTAAAGGTGGAAAGCACATACCGTACCTCGAGGCCTCAATGCCCAAGCGGTCCAAAGCTTGTTGAATTGCCTGTGCACTGTCGCTCAGTAGGAAAAGATCATCTACATACTCTTAGTCAAAAACTCTGTTCCCTGGGTGGATTTCAACCCTACCATCTAAAAGACCAGATAAAACGTTCTGTAGAACATTCTCAATGACGAAGTTAAAAATAAATGGGGATATAGGACAGCCCTGCCGAACCCCACCGGAAATGATGAACGATGGCGAAAGCCAGTCATAAGCCCTAACTCGACCTGACCTAGGACGGTACAACTCTGAAGACCGACACACTTCTCAGATATTCTGTTTCTCAACAGACAGTGCCATAATGCAGACCTGTCAACAGAATCAAAGGCTGCGCCAGTGCCCAAGAACACGATGACCGTTGGCCTTAGGAAATCAGAACGGTGTTCTAACACCTTTCGGACGGTGACGACTTGATCGATCGGTACATCGTGACCAGCGCGAAACCCAGCCTGTTCCTCATGCGCATTGTGCAACCTGCGAAGAATGACAGACGAAAGCAGCTTTGAAGCTACTGGGATTGGGTTAATATCTACATGGTTAGCGCAGTCAATGCGAAAGCCCCTTTCGAAGATGAGGACAACGGTCGACTCTTCCCATGAGGAGGAGACTTTCTCAAAGTTCGAGAATAAAACTTGAAGTTCCCTGACCACTTCAATTCCTCCATCTCTAAATAGATCTGCAGAAAGTCCATCACAGTCCGGCGCTTTGTGACTTTCCAAAGCTCGGATTACCCAGATTCCCGATTCACTTGGGGGATCCCTTGTAACAGGCCACCGAACGCATGCCGGAATAGCTGTGGTAGGCACTGACGCTGAGGGTCAACTTAATTGTGCTTGAAAGTGCTCCGCCCATCGTGAAAGACGTGTATGAGCAGCTTCGATGGGGCGGATTTTTCGCCTCAGGTAAAAGACGTGAATTTCAGTATCTTAGAAGGATGACCAAACGCCACCGAGCGAGGGCAACAATTTAAGAAAACCGTCGGTCGAATTTCCCATTAGAACTAAACACCCATAGTTCCCTTTGTAGATATTATAGTAAGTTATCAAATGAAAGCAGGCACATTTTCATGTAGACAGACTATTAGCAAAGTACTTCCGGATCGCCGGACGGTACCTGTGCAGTGAAGCCCTTGGCATTGTAGTATGTACTAAATTTCCAGTTTTTCTTTGCCATGCACTTTCTGAAGGTATTAAACGCGTCATGGGATGATTCGAACAGGGCAGCTCATTAGAAGGCATTGGAACGTGGGGTTCATCAGCCACCGATGTGATTTAGGTGAAGTGAGCCTGAGGATAACTAGAGGTACGCAGTATACTATTTCTCACAGGATATCAGTTATATTTTAAGACCCGTGATACGTTAAGAAAATGCTCATATAAACGACGCTGAGATTTCAAGTTTCGCAGAAATCTACGATCATTTCACTGTGACGCCGGAACGTAGCCAATAACCACTGTTCATATCTCACCAATCAGCTGCATTCCGCATGTCATAGCTGCATCGATATAAATGAATTAGCGAATTATTCACATATTCTTTACCTATCGAATGAGTTCTAATTAGTAAAAAAGGAGAGTACCGTCTGCATCGAGCGACAAATGAGCACTGACGGTTGTTCAACTCAGTTTGCGCAACAATAAGCGTTGCACTGTGTTGATTTCGGTCACACGGGGGAACTGACATCTCTTGGATGAAGGCATTCAGGTGTTTCATTTCCACATGGCCTTCATTAAAATAGCAATGAATAAAAGGACTAAATCAATTATAGTGTTTGAAGAACACAGGAAAAACGTCGTTTGCGATCCACGCACAATTTAATTCCGCGAAATCGCGTCAAATAAAAAAACTCGATGACAGCTCGCAGATCCAAAAGCACTTTGTTAAAGCTGCAATGAATGATTTTCGATTGTATGGATCCGTCGCGATTCGAAAAAACTTAAGCCTAAGGTGTTCACCAATACTGAATGCGCTTCCTTGCCGTCTATTGAATACATAAACAGAAAACCCAAACATATAGATTCATTTGACTCAAAATGTCAAGACAAATCGGTCGAAAATCAGGTGGACAAATAATTCGGTGACTGAATGCGACTGTGAGTTGTCATCTGTTTTACTATTCGGCAAAGCTTCGTGGAATAGAAGTACCAAAAAACGGCAGATGAGTTCGTTTCTCGCCGGAATGCCACAGTTGAGAAAACAGAGGTTTAGCATACAAGATGTTATGTATTCATTCGAAAAATCAGGACATTGTGTTGAGAACTAGCCAACACGTTGCCTCAAAACGACCGATGTTATAAATATTTTGTGAGTTTCGTTCATTCCGTAGGGAAATGGCTGAAAGTGAAGATGTTTGGATCCGATTCATGCTGTGTGGTGGGCACGGCTGACAAAATTTCGTGAATCCTCCGTAATCAAACATCCATCAACCCACTTACATACAAGCGCAAGGATCATGACTCACCATCCGCGGTAGTAGCCATCGGTCGTACTTCGAAGCCGAACAGGGTCGGAGGCAGAAATGAGAGCAGTGGAATCTCGAGGGGATGTGGAGAAGAGCATAGTAAGACCACCACGCGAGTTTCCCCCCTCCCTCTCAAGCTAGAGAGAGGATCACAAAGCGTGTCTGTTGTGCGAGTGCGAACAGTTGAGGTTGGATCACAAGTTTCAACACTGGAAAACAGAGAACACCGATGAGACGCCGACACAGGGAACCTAAGCGACCGCGATGACCTGAAAAGAGAAAGAAAGAGAATTGCATCGGATCGGAATTTGGGGCAGGAACATATAGACTAGGGAGTAGAGTGAGGGCGAACGATGGAAGTTGGGTCGGATATGAAAGATGAAAAGACAGCCAGCATGCAGACAACAAGAATGGAAGACACTAGATGAAAGAGAAAAAATAGCGCATGCACAGGCACAAATATGATGAATGAGATTGTGACAATGCAGTCTCAATGATCATGGTGGAAATTACTTGCAGACCAAATATGGCACAGGAAATGTTTGGAAGAAGGTAAGATAAGAAACAAATAAGATACAAATGAAGAAGTGAAACACTGTCGACACAGGATACGTCTTGCGACTTGGGGAGTTTCAGTTAACCTGTATTCTCACGTGAGCATCGAAAGTGTACCTCACGCGCATCGTGGGTTCGAAATATTCACGAGCTTGTGAGTTGGTCTAGCAACCGATCTACTGTGAATAAGTCTAACTAATCAGCAAAAAAAGGATTCCTCATTTTAAATGAAGAATATTCAGGTCACCAACAGCGATTGTGTGTAGAAGTGAAGGATTATTGATGAGGATGCAACATGTGCGGTTGAGTTTGATACGAAAGTACAAGATCATTAAACACTGGTACATAATGGGACGGCCACCATCCGTGAGCATTCTTTTGATCATTTCGGTGTGGCATCCAGCAACTCGGAAAAGAACTCACTTTTATCTCATAGGTCAAACAGTTTAGAACTTCGGCCATAATACCCACTGTGAAGGTTGCTCACTGCGTTATCACGTCAGGATACTAACCACATTTTGGATAACTTCAAGATTAAGGCGGCGGTATATTTCTGTATGAACTATACTCTAAAGCTGAGCGCAATTTCGTATGAGTTGGAAGAAAACCATCCTACTAGAAGTAAAAAGTTTAATAAATACTGGTGGGAGGCAACATCGAGATATCCCCGGAAAAGCTATAATTTCCGCACATTGTTTAGTTTCTTGGGATTCAAGGACCATCTCCGAAAGCACAATGAAAATTTTTCCATTTCCAGAGCTTATTTCCACTGCAATCCTTTTTCATTTTGTAATTATTTGCGTATTTTCGGATTAGTTTTTATTGACGACGAGTTCAACAGGAAGATCACCCAGCATTCGCGCCACTGACCTCCATTCCGAAATATATCTCTTAGCGTCTCCAACTAGTAACAATCCTCTTCTCTTGAGCCCCAACCTGAAAGGCAGGAACCACCAACCGACAACAAAGCCGCAGCTAACTTCTCCATATATCTACGCCAGGTCATAGGCTGACTGCCACGTTGCTTCCTCCAGCCTCGCCTAGCATGTGCAAAAAGAGCACGAAAAGGTAGACGGTGGTCAAGCATACACAATACGTATTCAAACCACCAAATGCGATGTAGAGCAATTACCTCAATCAGTAGACGACTGTCTGCACCCAACACACGACGACGCACCTCGTCACTGCTCGCCTGATGATCCCACCAGACAAGAGCAAAGCTTCGGAAACATCGGTAGTCGAAAACAAAAGTCGCCAGGTATCTTCAACACGGAGAGGCTAGGTCTCGCAACCGTAAAGAAAAACTACAAACTGTGGCATTGTACACTATCCCCTTCAGAGAAGGCCGGATGTCATGGAGGCAACACAACTATCGCATGTTAGCGAATTTCTTTTAAAAAGTTGTTCCACTTTCGTTTCTGTCCAAGTTATTCACTCCCACACAAATAAAATTGGTAAAGCCCTATCAACGAATCAAAAGAAAATGCACTCCGGATAGGGGGAATTTTGCCGTTGCAGTAACGAAGATATTCAGCTCATCCTAAGGAAGCAATCAATATAAAGATATGGCAGTGTCACCGAAAGAAGTCCGGTGTTTTACTCTACCAAAATTTATTAGACGTTATCATGAATAGAGTGGTTTTCTTTTAAACCCATGTTTTTCGGAGAGAAGTACATTTGAGTGGAGGTTACACTTCATATAAAATCCTGAATCTTGATTCTTTTCAAAATGTTTCGTGTCTTGGAGTGATAATTAAAGGAGGTATTTAACCAATGGATATTGGCTTACAAATTCTAAGGCCTCTGGAAGTATGAAGTGAAAGCAATTTCACCTTGGAGACGCCAGGTGCCACACCGAAAAGACCAAAAAATTACTGAGATGGTTGCGGGCTTATCGATTACCACTGTTCATTGCTGCTGGAGTCCTAGCAATACACGCCCCAAAGTACTGCTAATCAATCTCACTTTGTTCTTCCTAACGAGCCCGTGATGCGCCATGGCTATGGTGGCCAAAATGAGATATCGATTAATTTCCTAGCCTGTTTAGTCACTAGATAACTCAGAGGCATGAGGTTTTATTATGGAAGAGATTCGCTGATTCTTGCTGAATAAAAGAAATGCGAAATTAAGTATTTGATTCCCAATACTGCCGCTATGGTGACATAACACTGTCGATATCACCTCGACTGATTACACGTTTGCAATCAAATTTCTCAGCTCAGAGAACAAACCAATACCGCCCTGTTGAACCTGAAGTACGAGGAAGAACATCATTCTCTCTCTCTCTCTCTCTCTATATATATATATATATATATATATCCTATCAACTAGACAAAGGATGCATGGGTCTACCCCAAGATCAAAAATATAACTGTGCTCACTTTTGTAAATGATTGATTTTTCAGCATAAAGCGCCCTTGGCGTAGTTCATGCGGCTAACACCATGTAAATATTGGTCCTGATTGATCTGAAACTCTGGATATGCTTAAATACAAAAATTTAAATTGAGCGAGGATTCCTAATCAGTCCATAACCCCAGACAATGTAACACCGATCAATTTTACTGTTCTCAGCTGACAGCATCATAATAACATGGCGGACGATCAACGTAGCCCTCCAGAGTGAATTGGACGAGTGGTTGAGTCTAATGGAAATCAAGATTCCTATAAAATGGAAGCTTTGCAGCTCATGGTCAATAATGATTATTAAACTCTAGTTGGCGCTAAATACCCAAAATTACTAAATAATTACCTCGAAACCTCTAATACAGGGAGCCATTCCTGGTTAGAATGTTCGGTGTAATAACAGTTTCTGTCGGATAAGCAACTTAGCACCTATGAATACAGATCAGGATAAATCTTAACAGCCCTCTAAGGAAATTTATGAAACTTGAAATTTTCATGTTCAGACGAGGTCACCTTTGTAACCATGGTCATTGGTGTTTGATTCAGCTTATTCCAGTCTACAAACAGATGTAATAACAGAACCTAGTAAATAAATTCGTGACATTTACTGGTACCCCTTTATGGCTCGTACGCGTTAGAACCTTCACAGAACTAGAAAAAAAAAACGTTCCGGACCATCATAATCGACAATACTCGCAAGTACATATGTATATGATAACACAGATAAAGCGACTGGACAGGTTCGGCGGTTACCCGTGAGTGCAGCTGGTGCATGATGAACAAGTAGAAAAATCAGGCTTAATCTCTTACCCCTGAAACCTATGAATATATCCTCGGAGCCCCATATTCACTGTATCCTGAGTGGGAGTCGGGCTCGGGATGAACAACTGCGAGCAGAACGTCTTAGCTAGCGTGGAGGATCCGGGTTCAGTTTCATCGTTTTTTGGTTCAAAATAAAGGCAAATTTTGGCTTGTACAAAGTCTAAAATCAGTGATTGCTGACAAAACGATCGTTAGCAAATCAAGCATTGACATTTAATGAGGAGTTATTTTGAAACTAAACAAAGTCCTCCATGAGTGAAAGCGAAACCTTAATAAGCTAAACAATCGAAGAGCTTCTCGATGCAATGGGTGATCATTCTTCAATCAGTTTAAGAGTCATGGATCAATGGTTATCCATTATAATCCCGTTCAAGCTGTAGCTCGTCGTTTCTGTCAACTCCTAACTCTGCCTGTGAGCGCGTCAGCTCTCGTTTGTTGTTTACCCGTAAAACTGAACAAAAAGTCCTACACAATAAAGAATGATAAGAACTGAAGTTAAGACGAGAAAATAAGTTTAGTAAAATTAAACGACAAGGTAGCTGAACATGCCTAGTTAGCAAACAGAAAATCCAAAGTGATCCCTGGAAGACAGAATCCCGTAGTCAAGATATACAACCCGAATATCGTTCATTCGGAGAGAACAGTAGATTGCAGCAAAAGATGGGTAATAATCATTTCGATTGCGTTCCTCAATTGGAAAGAAGAACAAAAACTGTGTTTAGGTACAGTGCATTACACGATTGGTTCGATTTGCGTAATGGCGCGAAAAATGGACGGCTAACGGCAGGAGGAGGGGATTAAACATATTTGTCGCCCAATCGAATAGCACTATAAGACCTAGCTTATGTACCGTCTGATTGTCACTGTTGGGATATCACGTCCCCGATAGCGACTGAGATTGTAAAAAGCTAAAATGGCTTTTATATATATATATATATATATATATATATATATATATATATATATATACCTCTACTTCAGTCTGTTTTGCAACTGCTGGAATAACGTTTCTTTGCTAGAGTGATGTGTGATTATGAGGATGATAAAGAGCAAGTATGAGCAACAGTACTGGGAAAATGAGTCGGTTTTAAAAATAGTGAGGATGTTAGTGAGATACACCAGTGCGTCAGGTAAACAAATAATAAGTGCAAAAATGAAACAACAAAAATAACCATTATAGTTGAACCGAAAACACGAATAAACCATGAAGACAGCGGCAAACGCCACATACGACGGGAACACATACATTCAACGGAGAGGCTAAAGGAAGAAAAATCAAAGTGAGAAGTAGGACGCAATCGCACTTGATACGGAAACGTGCATTCCGAAGACGGAATCAGTCCTAACAGTATATGATCTAACATAATGTTGGCATACCAGTGATATTACTTGGCTGACCACATCAGGACCCTGGAAGGATAACGACAACGCCGTTATTAAAACAAGTAATCAGAGAAGAGGAAGCACACGAATATGAGGTTTCACATAAGGATAATTTTTAAAGATAGTTCTATGCATGGGTGCAGTGGAAACAGCATGTCTCATAACCATTGGGGGTCAGTACTTTCAAATTTTGAGTGACAGAAATGCATAAGGTCTCAAACAGGTCAAGTGTGGTAACGAGGCGGGTGATTCCGAAAACTCAACCATCTACCACCAAAAGTCGTGTCATCAACGGTCGTGAAGTTTGAAACAAAAAGAATATCTTGAAGGAAATGAAATAATTCCTTTTTGGTTGTACTTTTACCAAATAACTACAGACACTACTGGCGAATTTCAGTGGTACGAAGAACTGGATGTTCTAGGAAATAGAAAAAAAAACTGGCATTTTTCCGCGTTCGATTTCGATGCCACTAAACAAGGTCGAATTGATCATCGCCCACTCATCCAGTTGTTTCAAGAAAATATATGACTAGTTTATCTGTCACCGAAATCTGGCTCTGGACGCCAAATAAGCAGATGAATTCTCCGTAAACTCTGAATCAGTATCAGAGAGGTAGAGATTTCCAGCCAATTTTCGAATAATCAAACTGTTCCGTTCAGTCTGGCTCGCTAAACAACTTTGCTTATATGCCTGGAAAGAAAAAAAAGCTGAAAAGCAGTGTCTTACAAGAACAACTTCGCATCACCCCAGTGACGGATCAGCTGCACCTGGTTGCCTATCTGGTAGCTACTGATGGATTGATTCCATTGATGGAAACTAGTGACCTACAGAATAACGGCACGCACTGAAGTAGCAGTCGCACTATTGGAATGTTTTTACAAGGGGTGCAAACAGTAGCTCCGAAAGACAAATTTGCTCTCCTCGCTGCGTAAGCAAGCATCAAGTGATCCGAGTGGGAAAGTCTACCTGAGTTCCTTTGCGATTAAATTGACTGCCGAAAACATAAAGTTAGTCAAACAAGATGATCAGCATACAGACGGTCAATAAATGGAAGTAGCCAGATGCACAAAACTTATGGTGCACATCCGTGACTCTAAAATAAAACAGCATCATTAAATGAGAGTCGACCAAATATAGCTGCATTAGGACAACAAACCAAAACTAATGAGGACGGAAGTTACGCCGAACGCCAACGGATACCTGGAGTAATAATGCACACGACAGAATATTAACTCAAATGGAGTTCGAAAGGACTGCTTTTATCTTGTCACCCAAGACTATTCCTACACCCCGTTGACCCACAGCTCGAGCTGCTTCGTCTCCCGAGGTGCACAGAAAATATCTTGAGGGGATAGTAAGCACCGTTAGTGGATTCACGCTACTCAAATCCTGAATTCGCATTTTACTGACGCAGCAGACATCAATAGTCAGCGAGTCCATTCTCAACACGAATCACTGCTATTGGTTGGTCTGCATGACAGTGGGCACATTGAAGGAGGCGAGGTTCCGAGGCTGCCGAGGCTTGAGAAAATGTGAGCTATCACATTGAAAATCGTTCACGACACTATTTGGCGATAAACCGTTGCAAGTATCGGAAACATTATCAGTGGGATTATTGCGAGTCGGCACAAGGGGCAAAGAGAGGCAGTTGGGGACAGAAGACAGCTTGAATTAAAGAGAAGAATCTTTGACCAGCAGCATACCTGTCACTGTTTATCATGCTCGATCTAATGGTCAGCGCTATCCTGATTATCTAGCGCAAAGACCAACGAAGTATGGAGTTATTGGTAGTCGTGTAACGTGTAATGGATGGGAGATGGTGAAAGGGTATTACTAGGAAGTCTTGCCAATAAGCAGCAAAACGATTAGGGTTTTCAAACAAAGCCTTTGGTTCTAATAAGGACCTGTATGTAAGCCAGTATTGAGTAACTGAAGGGAGGCCCATCTACCTGCATCACTTGCTGTCCCACTCAATTGTCCAATTGAGTTGCCAGCTCGAATCAACCTCTAAAGTAGAGGATCAGATTATTTTGTCAAGACTCTCTACCGGTTGACCTTCCTGACCTGATGGGATCTTCGGCATGGATTACGCCATCCTTCGTGGCTACTGATGTCACTTGGGTGCATAGTCCATCACGCCACTTTAGGGTACAGTCTCACTGTCAAAGTCTATTGGAGTTGTAAACGATTTGTTTCAGGAGAGAATTGGTTCCAATGGAGAACATGCGATCCCAGAACAGTTTGAAAGTGACAGGAAAATCCATCAAAGTCGTTACTTTTAATATCGAAATCTGCTTACAAACTCTCTTGTAGTTACTTTTAAACAAAGAGACCACTATGGTGTCTTTGACTCCAATAATATAGGTTTTCGTGGAGTAATGCTGAAAAATCAGGACTGATAGCAGCGCGTTACGTAATACGGAATAGTGCGAGCGCACATCGCCAGTGTCCATCGGCGAAATGAACAAAAATGGGAACAATAGGAATCGCCATTTTATAGGGGATGCACACCATAAGGACAATTACGACAGGACAAGAATCCGGCGACAATTAAGCAACTAGCACCACAATGTTAGAAATTGAAGGCCGCAGGATCAAATCTCTCCGCAGTCGGCTTTTTGTTTATTTGGCAGAAATTACACGAATGTGGCTTCCTGACTGAATATAATATATTTTATACTATTATTAAAAAGACACTAGCCGTCGATTGTTACAAGAGCGCTAGCACCATAAGGTTTCTTCCACGGATTTGAATCCAATCGGAAATAAATGGAACCCTGATGAGGATCCTGTCACTTATTCAGTATCTGAAAAACCCCTGAAAATAAACTGGGATAAGGTATCACCAACATTCATCAAATAACCTATTAGGGAACAAACTGAAAAGAATCGGGGCTGCTGCTTTCCATAAGTCAACGTATACTCACAAAGTACTGATTTTCCGAAATAAGTTCTTCATCGTTTCTTTTCACCATAATCCTGATGGTCATCGCATGGACGACGGCATTCGCAGATAAAAATAAATCGCTTACAGAAAGGAGTGATTTTCGATGCTGTGGTGATCGGTCACCAGACCCGCAGACACATGAATTTGAGTTGCGCTCACGCTCTACCATTTGATTCATTCGCGGGTAATTAAATTGTAAATGGACGACGTGTGAAGTTTTCAATATGCAATGTGTCGCAACAGCTATCCGTTTAAATTCCCCCTCAAGCACACAATGCCCACGTAGACAACTGTCTACTAAAAAACCGGATACCATTGGTTCTGGGATTTTCCTGAAAGTAACAACAATTCCGTACATCTACGAGTTGAGTGTATTTACTATAGGACAAGCAACTGTAATCGAGGATGGTAAAAAGCAGTGGTTAGGTTCAAACGTGGTAGCGGTTTCATGATCTAACTCACCGGATTCTCTGGATAGGCCCGAACTCGAATCAGCCTCTTTCGGACTGATTTGTCGACAGGGTGAAATAAGTAAGGGAACAGTGCTCACAGAAGAAGCAGTGGATGTAAATCCTTCGCAATGAAGACCACCTGGTAGATCGGTAGAGTTGGTCTGTTGTTGTTGCTGCTGACCACGAGCTTCCATCAAGAGCTGTTCCGCATAGAGTCGTTGGGCCACTGTTGATTGGAGTTGTCGTCGACTCTCGGCTACCCGAACACCCAACTGACGGGCTTCACTTGCGTATTGGTCCAGGCAACCTTGACTAAGATGTCGCAAGCCTATCGAAATGACATCAAATAGGGAATAAGCACAGAAAAACCTCGGAAATGTCACATGTCTATAAGGGCACCACTTCTCTATTACTGCTAATTTTAAGCGGATAGATATATTGTCCCAACAAGGTAGCCTTGATTATGACACATCACAGTGTAAGCACCACCTCACCAAAGATGACAGTGAGAAGCCCAAAGGACACATAAACGACCCGGCAACCCCAAATGTTAGGACGGGATGCAAACACTAGTCGCCAGTCTGAAAGGCAGAAATCGCAGTAAACGGTAAAACCAATTTCATTGGAATGTTTTTGCGTTTTAATCCGGTAAAACCCGATCAAACGGGAAATCCGTGCAACAACCCGGGCTCTATCTGACACCTATTCGTTGCTGAAACATGTTACGTCTGAATGTTGGCCCAGGGTTCAACCAAAGCAAATACATATTGTCACTGTCTATTAGGTTCGTCCTGTTTATTGTGATCTGTAGGCTACCGACTCAGAGTGAAGGACTACATCTAGGGCCGTGATCGACAAAACTGTCAAGAGCGAATAAGACCAATCGTGTTCCATATAGTGCATCGGGGAATCGATGTGCCGTAAGATCCGGTTACGCAAAAAAAAAATGCACACGTATGACACTCGGATTATTTTCGATGGGCGTGGATATGTTCCATAACACTCTGTGTTGTATTCAATTAGCCGGGGAACACACATGAACAGGTTCATCCTAATCTCATTCTTGTGAATCCTTTTCTTTACAACTGTCCTCGTATTATTGGCAGAATATAGTAGAAGTTCGCGAGTAACTCAGAGAATAGGCGTAAGGTACTATGACTCCAAGGATCACTCCTTATAGGGAACTAAATAGGTTAGGGCGATGTTCTGGGGATGCCCATAGAACAAAAACGTGTCGAGGTGGTCAATCAACAACATAAGATAAAAGTATGAAAGCTGTAATCACTGAACTGTCTAATGTAGGTGTACCTAAACTATCAGATTGAGGTCCGGGAGACAACCCCGAGTGATATCCGGACCAAACGACGTAAGAAGTGTATCGAAAAATCGATGCGCCATGTATTGGTTTTTATTGTGAATGATATAATATTAATAACACAGCGTTGTTGGTAGATGTAATGCGCCAACGTTTCGACTACCGTGGGTAGTCTTTCTCAAGGCAAGTTTTACAATCAAATGACTGAGGGAACGTTCACATGCCAACTGATGTTTAGTTGTGTTCGTGTATGTGTGTGCTTTGAAATGTGGGTCAGGTGAGTGATTAGTTGTCTTCCACGTCATGCGTCACCGTGGTGGTGGGGTCAACTAGCGCGGTGACCTTTGGTATGCTTGTTTCTTAATGATGTTAGGGCTGTCCATATCTCCGAGATCTCTGCTCCGTCGTTCCGATTTATGCATGTGGGGTGGGCGCTTATCGCCAGAGCCTCGGCAACCTTACGCTCAGTGCAGGTTCTGAATCCACGTTGAAGTATTTTTGCGTTTTCATAATCTATGTTATGCCCTTCTGCTATGGCATGCAGAGCGATGGCTGAATCGCGCTCAAGTTTTGATAAGGCCGCCTTATCTGTAGGTCTGCACTTTTCTTTCCTTCTGTGTTCAGTTATCCGCGTCGTCAGTTGTCTGCTGGTTTGTCCAATGTATTCAGCCGGGCATTCCTTGCAACTGATTTTGTAGATGCAATTGTCGTGGTCTTGCACACCGACTTGATCTTTAGCTTTTGATAGGTGGCGCTTTAAAGTGTTATCCATCCGGAAGAAAGTGTGAATATCAAAGTCACTGAGGACCTTTCTTATTGCTTCCGAAGTACCTGATCTGTACGGAATTCCGACGGAGGCCGTTTTCTTCTTTTCTTTCTTCGTCATGTTTGTTGACACGCTAGTTTTCATTTGTTTTCTTATGAGGCGTGGTGGGTAGTGATTGTCCTGTAGGAGGTCGTGTAGACGTCTTAGTTCTTCGTTGCGTTCGGTATCATCACTGCATAGCTTTTGAACTCTGTTGGCTAGCGAGCAAATAAGAGTTGACCCCACCACCACGGTGACGCATGACGTGGAAGACAACTAATCACTCACCTGACCCACATTTCAAAGCACACACATACACGAACACAACTAAACATCAGTTGGCATGTGAACGTTCCCTCAGTCATTTGATTGTAAAACTTGCCTTGAGAAAGACTACCCACGGTAGTCGAAACGTTGGCGCATTACATCTACCAACAACGCTGTGTTATTAATATTATATCATTCACAATAAAAACCCCGAGTGATCTTTGGAGGCAACGAGTGACATGGCTCGATGTTGCCGTCGATGGCGTGCTTGCATTTTAAATCATTAGTGCAAAGTTAATGGTTATAAAACTGAACTGAACTGAACGACTGACGTGTGTTGGTCAACAATTTCACCATGGGAGGAATTAGGCTCACATACTGATCCCTAAGTGCAAAAAAGCGCCGAGTTTGTGGTAACACTGGAAAGATAAGGAAAGTTAAGTAGAATAGTGAGCTGTTCGTACGGGCTCAAACCGTCGTAAAAAATATCCAATGGGATTCATTCTAATACCAATGGACGGTTCAAAATATACTCTTAATAACACTACATTTATTATCGCGCAGCGAAAAGTCATTGAAGCATATTCCCTAGAGTGCACTGTGCCAGGAATTGAGACCAGATATTGTGACGGTTTTTTCAAATTGAGCATCACTTAGTAAAGTCCTGACTAGGAAATCAGCGAGCACAACCCACAGAGATGACAGTAAGCCACCCACACCTCCCGCAGCTCCCGTAAATCTAGTCCCAATTTCCTGGGATAACACGAAGCTGGACGGTGAATTAAAAACAGCATCAGAAGTAGCCTTGAAAAAGATTAAAGCACCATGCACATAGTGTTACACTCGCCGCACGGTCACCGCCAATGGAAAATGGTAGAAATTCCTAAATCCCATTTCGTTACTAACAGTACCTTGGACAGCCACAATTTGATGTGATTAACTATACCATTTCATGACTGAATTCATAGGTGATAAACTGTTTAATCTGAGGACAACAGGCCACGGTAAACCTCGCCCACCTTTTAGCGCATTTCACTGACCAGTTGATCGTATCCGTCACCAGCCAATGATTGGAAAACTGGGACAGACTTCGTCCGTCTACTAGTGCGTGTAATGCGCGACTGAAGTCTGTCCCACTTTCTCTCACAAGAAACAATTGGCTAATCACGGGCTGATGACGGATACGATCACCCCAAAGGCCAACGAGCTCTATAATTTAATACTGATGGTTTCAAATAGTTGCATTCAGAGCAAACGAGTCAGCGATCGATCGAATTGACCGGTCTTCAGAGGAAAATGTGGCATTTTTACACCGCATACGTGTTTTTGTCAAACGTCTTCCAGAAACTTGGAAAAGCCCTCACTTTGTTACAAAATAGTGAAGTACAAGAGAAGTCCAAAAAATAGCCAGAGTACTTCGTGAAGTGAAGAATACAGCGCATTCAATTAGGTAGCGTAAAACTATTCCCCCTCTCACGATGGTGATATTGATGTGGTTCTGAGTAGTCAAAAATTATCAACATAGCTACTGTAGGATATATATTTTCAGCTCGACACAAACGACAAGTCCGTCACTGCAAAACATGTGCCCGCGGGTAATGAACTTATGGACAGAAAAAATATAAAAAACTCCGAGGGTCCACAAAGAAAAATAAAAAGGCTATTTAGTTTTTATTGCGATCTATGATTCCCATGATCAACTTCTTTTCAGTGCCAAGACGTCAGCGACTGTTATGCAACAGCGCCCAACGTAGATATAAAAAGGTGAAAACTAAAATCGCTTCTAGGCGACAACTCATTTAACATGGATATTTATCCCGAACAGAATAGTGACTACGTAAGCAACATTTCACTGTGTTGGCAAACTCCGGGTTCACCGGAAACCGAAGTGAAATGCACAGGAAGTTAAGTTCCTCGACTAAGAATGACAAACAAGAGCAAGCTCGTTCCAACAGAATAATAACAATAATAATAACCACAGTAGGTCCATGCGAGAAGCAATTGGCCGAGATGTTGGAGAAACAAAGAACTGAATGGGTAAAGAGTATGGCACCAAGCCTTCATGTAATTCACCGTTGTTAGTCTTCTAATCATTCATTTCAACAAAATCCACACAATAAAAAGCCCACATTAGAACATGCAAAGGAAGAGCGCAAAACTGACACATGGATAAATAACTTTCATCATCATCATCGTTCAGCGGTAAACAGCAAGGCAAGCCTCACTGACCGCTGCCGTTCCCCAGAATTACACGTTCATATAAAAAGAGTGAATATCCAACAGGAACAGGGAGTGGACCTATAAAAGGCGGGAAAAAATAAGATACTGCTGCGGCCAACACACGGAACACAGTCTAACCGTACAAACGCACGTGTTTTCAGTCATTCAGATTCGATAGAAAATGACAGCACGATCAACACTGTTCACGGTTCACTGCCATATACTTATGTCTCCAGCCAGCGAGCTGACGAGTCTTTCGAACCCCAACCACGAAGACGAGAAAGACTACAATCGTAGGGCGGTAGTGTGTGGTGCGCGTCGAGTATCTGTCGGAGAGTGAATATCTGGTCAATGCAACCTCGACCTGGACGAAATCCGGCCTGCTGTTCGCGGATTTTACTCTCGCGAATCGGTGTCAAACAACGCAGCATTATCGAAGCCAACACCTTAGTACCTATCGGACATAAACTAATCCCACGATGACTGCTGCAGTCACTCCGTGTTCCTTTCTTGAAGATGGGTACAATTAGTGACTTACCCCACGATAACGGGATACGCTCTTTGTTCCAAATATCATGAAGCAAGAAGGTAAGTGATTTCGCCAGAGCTTCCCCACCCAGAGTGAAAAGAACTGGAAAAGGTCGTCGGGACCGGCTGCTTTCCCCCTCTTTGGAAAACGAAGTAGGACACGGTATGGTAGAGTGTTTGTCATGCGCAACACGTGACCAAACCAGCGTAGTCTACTAAGTTTCATACGCTGAAACAGGCTATTTTCAGAAGTGGCACCCAATACCAGATTCCTAACCTCAATATTCCTCACCCGGTCACTCCATCCAATCCTAGTCATACTACGTAAACATCAGTTGTCGAAAACCTCCAACCGACGAACATCTCCGACACGCACACACCATGTCTAGCAACCGTACAACAAAACTAAACTGAGCGCACTGCGGCACAGTACACACGACCTTTCAACTTTACTGAAATGTCAGGCCGACGCCACAAGTGCTTCAATCCAGCGTAAGCTGCACGAGCCTTGGATATACGCATACTTACCTCCAATCCCGAGCTACCATCGTTGGACACGCAGCTACCAAGGTAGGTGAAACGGTCTACAATCGTCATCTCCTCTCCATCCAGTATCAAGCTCGGCGCTGCTGTCGTCCAGTCCTGTAACAGTACTTTGCACTTTGAAGGTGCAAAGCACATGCAGAAATGAGCAACCGATCTCGGCAGTCTATCTGGTGCCCGTTGTGCATGGTCCGCAGACTCGAACAGGCACACGACGTCGTCTGCGTAATCTAGGTCGCATAGTTTTCCTCCATTTCCCAGTTCGACTCCTACGTCCCGGAGACCTCCTAAAGCATCTTCCATCATCTCGTCCATGACGAAGTTGAACAAGAATGGAGAGATGGGACACCCTTGTCGAACTGTTGGCATACCCTTTAGTTGAGAGCACTGAATAGTGCTAGTCGATCCACGGATTCGAAAGCACCTTTCAAGTCGAGAAAGACTACGATCCTAGTGCGGCGGTGTGTGTGACGTTCGACACTCAAGCAGGTTTGTGGCCTGCGTCGATGGCCACAGTAAAAATTTCAGTAAAACTAACGCATAGTCCGATTCGACATACGTGGTCCAGCATGATCTACAGTTCTGGACAGAACCATCCCAAAGGTAGATTACTGCGATATGGCCGACCTGACTCAGAGTACCTGTCGAGTTAGAGCGCCGTGTCGCTGCGCGACGCGAACGGGTCGCAGTAACACAGTTTACAGAATAAGCAGCACCACGCAATCTAAGTATCTTGATATCTCGAGAGGTAACGGGCCAAGTATTGGTTAGGATAAACAACGACGACAATGACACCATGCTGGTAGTGTTCAGCAATGGCTTCTGTGTTGCTTTCCATGCAGCCTCGCCAGGCACATTCAACACGGAGAGACTAGGTCTCGCAACACTACGAACGGTGGCATTTTGCACTCTTCCCTTCAGGGAGCGCGGAGTGACATGGCGGAGCCAGAAGTGTTGCAGGTTCACGAAAGCAGTTCTTGTTTTCTCAATTCGTAACGAGACCTCAACAAATCAGCCAGGTGCGACCAGGCTCTTGAGGTACTTGAAGCTACTGACTACCACTAACGGATCACTACAAAGGGTGTGTGCAGACACAGGCTCCTGCCAATCTTGAAGAAATACCTGGCATTTTAAAGGTGGAAAGCACATACCGTACCTCGAGGCCTCAATGCCCAAGCGGTCCAAAGCTTGTTGAATTGCCTGTGCACTGTCGCTCAGTAGGAAAAGATCATCTACATACTCTTAGTCAAAAACTCTGTTCCCTGGGTGGATTTCAACCCTACCATCTAAAAGACCAGATAAA
>LUCM01009663.1:81591-158703 GCA_008360955.1 Fasciolopsis buskii | reverse complement strand
AACGCCAGATCTAGGACCACATTGTGAAACTTGCTCACAAATGCATCGCTTGTCTGATTTGATCCCAGCACCCATCTACGTAGCTGCTCGTCAAATTTCTGATTTTCTCGGATACTTTCTGTTCGTAGCTTTTGCGAATTGACGAACCGAACAGGCGTTCTATGGTCAGTTTGGCTTGTGACCTGCGTTGATAATCGCTGAGCTGCTGCAAAAATTGCAATAAAACTAACGCATGGTCGATTCGACATGCATGGTCTAGTACGATCTACAGTTCTGGACAGAACCACACCAACGGTAGCCTACTGCAATAAGGTCGATCTGACTCAGATTACTCGTCCAGTTAGAGAGCCATATCGCCGTGCGACGCAAATTGTGTCGGAAATTCTTGCTCGTCGGCGATGAATGATTGTCCGAGCAAAACTGGAGAAGTCTTTCCCTTTTATCTGTCCGCTGAATACGCGACTCGCAGCGCAATAACTCACCTTCTACCGCTACATTATCGGAGCCTTTGCTCTTCCGAACAAGAGTTACGAGTTCGTCAGAAAACATCTTTTGCATGTCTGCACTGTAGTCTGTTGTGGTATATGCTGAGATGATAAATAACCGCTTAACACTTCTGTCCTTACGGACGCCGACTGATCCCTGCAGTGTCACGGCGCACAAGCGCCTGTTATCCGAGGTCCTGTCTAAGGGGACTGCTTCGGCCTTCTCGCTTAAGATTATTCCTATACCGCGTTGACCCATAGCTTGATTTGCTTCATCTCCTGAAATGTGCAGGGAATATTTTGACGAGACATTAGCGGTATTAGTTGAATTACCCAACTCGAATCCTGAATTCGTGTTTCACTGACGCAACAGGCACAAGTCCAAAAGTGAGTCGACTGTCAGACATGAACTCGCCTATTGACCGGCCTGCATCAGAATACACACACTGAAGGAACCGATATTCATAGGCTGACTAGGCTTGAGAAAATGTGAGCTAAGAAACTGAAAACCACTTCCTATAATATTTGACAATGAATCGTTGCGAGTATCGGGCGTGTGATCAGTGGGGTTACTATGGCTAGGCAGAGCGGGCAAAGAGATTGGGTTGGAGACAGAAGAGATAGGTTAAATAAAAGAGGAAATTGTGAGCAGTAGCATACTTATCACGGCCCACCATGCTGGATGCAGTGGGTAGCGTGGTCCTTATTATCCTGCGCGATGACCGATACAATTTGGAATTATGTGTTAGCGTGTAACTCGTAGGAAAATCTTTAGGATGCAGATATCGAACTGGAAGACGAAGAGAAGCTGTATGGCCTGGATTACGTATACAACCGTTTGCGTTTGTTAGAATCTGCGCAAAGTGCACCGGACAGACCCGCGATAGCTGTATCTCCATTCGTCATGTGCAAAGTGCTATTATAGAACCAGATGTCGGTAGCTCCGAGTGTGACACTTGATGGAGAACTAGCTATTGAAGACCCTTTTACTTACCTTAGAAGCTTGACAAATAATGGTAGCACGGCAGTAGAAATGAACGCGTGTATATTCAGGGCTTGAGCGGTATGAACTGGACTGAAGCGTGTGGTGCCGACCTGATACTGTGTCGCAGTGTTCTCGGTTTTGTTGCATGGTTGCGAAACATAGAGTTTGCGTGATGAAGGTGTTCGTCGTTTACAGGTTTTTCACCAGTGATATTTGCATAGTATCGTTGGGATTGGATGGAGTGACCGATTGAGCAATGTTTAGGTTGCTATTCGAGTATTGGGTACGGGTTCAGAAAATGTTCTATCACAAGGTATCCATCTTAGTGTACTTTGTTGATTAGGTAATCTGTTGCATATAGCGACCACTCGCTTATCATGCTGTTTTACTTTGAGTTCTTCCCACGGAATGGGAGAAGCCACGGGGAGTGGTATAGAACCGAACGGGGTCTTATTTGGTCAGGTGTGGTATCAAGTCAGTAGCAGCGAGTTGCTGTTCACCACCGTCTATGCACTTTGTACATCCGTCCTTTATGTCGCAACATGCAACGTGGTGAAAAAGGTAGCGTTTAGTGGGGCTTGTGCTACTGTTTGCCGCTGAACAATGGTGATGATGGTCGCGTTATGCTGTTCCCCTTCCATATCAGCCAGTTTGTCATGGTGTGTGCAACGTTGGATTCCTATTTCGTGTCAGACGCCTTTCCATTGCAGCTGATCTGCAGCACAAGGCTTAAATCTGTCTCGCGTTTCAATATTGCAGTCACATGTAGGGCGAAGCTTCATCTTACTTAGGTTTATTTTGCTTAGAACACTGTTGTTTGGGTCATTAATTTCTTGTGATTGAGAAGTCTCTCGTATTGCGCCTTGATTTCTCTTCTTTACAATGCAAAAATTCTTGATGAAGTCAACAGATGACGTGTCATCGCAGAATCAGAAAATCTATTGTGAACTTACTTAAGGTAGGTGTCTCCTATCTTCGCCCAAGATATCTGTCAACCAGTTGGCTGGAGACAATGAAGAATGTGGCATCGAAATGTGAACGGTAGCTCTAGTGTTGTCACTCTTTGTCGAGTAAGAATGAATGAAAAAATGCATTTTCACAGTTGGACTGCATTCTTCGTTAGCCGCTAAGGTGTTCTTTTCTTTCCCCGTCCGTGCATGTCAACTCTATCCATCTTGGATATTTGTGCATTCTATATTAACGTTCAGCTCGTTGAGCAAGGCTGCGGTCATTGGGGCTTGATCTAGTGTTTAACACTGAGTGATGAAGATGACGCTGACCTTTGTTTACACTAATTTTATACGAGATACTGATCCTGATGGATTCTTAAATTTTTTTTATGGTTCGTAATGCTACATCGCAAAGTGTTCTGCTGGATCGCTCGATCACTGTAACTTACACTTTGGTCTTGGGCTCAAGTCGCCCTCATAGTGTGCGTCCATCAATTCATCGCAAATAGCCAAAAGGTAGCCAGGAAAATCAGATAACGGGTGCACATTTGAACACTGGAAAGATTTTCCAGTTGCCTTGGTTAAACAATTTTGTGTTCAGTTGTTGTTCTCACAGTTTTACTACCCGAGTGAACTTGGTTTGCCGTGTCGAGATTAATATTTAAGACAACATTTGTACCAAGCATATCTTTGGTCGTTTTTCTGCTGTTGCTTCTGTGCCCTTTGCCATGCTGAGTTTAATTTTATCTCCTCCAGCGTCCTTTTTTATCGGGCAAAATAAAACTAGTGAAAATGGTATCATCCTACAAACCCGGGTGACATCTCGACTATCGGTCCTTCGTCGTACTCACGAACAAAATCCTGTGCTGTTCATTTATACTTTCTGGGTTAGGTTGTTTGAACCGGATATTATGGCCCTAGTCTGTGGTTTCAGGTTGTAGATCTGTCACCTTGCATGACTTTATTCGATGCTGGTCA
The DNA here is from genome assembly GCA_008360955.1 of Fasciolopsis buskii. NCBI lineage: Eukaryota > Metazoa > Platyhelminthes > Trematoda > Plagiorchiida > Fasciolidae > Fasciolopsis > Fasciolopsis buskii. The sequence goes on along the minus strand of LUCM01009663.1, from coordinate 155,305 downwards.
GTGTGAGAAAGGAATAATGACTTCTCCCAACCCTATTTTACGACGTGGATCCATGTGTTCTGTTACCAAACTGCTCGCTTCTCAACTTTCCTTTATCTCATTTTGCAGTGCAGTGAGTGAAGAGGGCGCACAAAAGTTTCGCCAATGAATCTACAGTGTTTATCGATCGTTTTCAAAAATGAGCCGAAAGTTCTACAATGGGTTGAGCTGCTTGGGTCGAGACTGAGGATATTGAAAAATAGTACCCTTTTGTGTTTACTGCATGATCCCCAACTACGTAATGTTTTTGCCCAGTTATTTACGTGCCAATCGGGGTGAATGCATGCACAGCCAACACTAATCAACAATAAAATAGATTTCACCCGATGGGCAGCTACTACCTAAAGTTCATTAGTATCCACTGATGACACTGCTGCTTTTTGTCGATTGTTTCTCTGGTGATTGCATTATCACTATTCCGTATATGATTTTACACTTTTGTTGACTTTTGGAATGAGCTATCAGCTGAAGGATTCTGATCGTTCCTGATGTAGCTCCATGGCAGCCCTCATAAAGAGCATAAAATATGATCCCATGCGCTGCAGAATCTTTCGATTAGCTGATTGGCAAACGTTCCTCCGTTTGGCGAAGTGATTGTAGATTTAAAATCTTAGAATTGGCGCATTCGTAACCACGAAGAGAATTGCTAACGATTCAAAAATGGTTACCTCGAAGTCGAGTAGAAACTCATCCATGAATTGATCCGTTGGAACTCCTAATCGAGTCCTTCTGTCAGATTAACCGAAGTGAAAGGAAAAACGACATTCTTCATGTATTCTACTGGGGTTTTTTGTCCACGTGTTAAGCTGTTCTGTCCTATCTGAGCTTGGTAGTTAAGTGATTGGGTAACCCATTTTCCACCATCAGATTATTTCATCCCGCAATAATAATCTCCGTTTTTGGAAGACGATTAGAAATTTAGTCTAATCCACAAGAGTCCATCCGGTAACAACAGCTAATTCACAATCATTCGATCGCCACTACTGTAGAACTTACGATTGTCACCGTTTATTGGGTTACTGTTGGTGATGGTACGCATAGATTTGCTCGTCCGACCTTATTGTTGGATTAGAGGAGGATTTAGGAAACTAATTGCTTATTCGAAACATCACAGTTCCCTCTGATGAAATCAGCAAGACACAGTAACGAGAGATCAACAAAGCACTCGTGCGTTCGGTTAACAGGAGGACAGTAAAACGGAAGAAACGAAATACGGGTGAAATCGATGGTGGAACTAAAAATTTTGTGTGATTCTATGTATGTGTGTACCAAACAAAGTCCAATGAAGAAGTGTGCATACAGATGAAATCGTGTTCGTTTTCTGATGGTATTTTATTTCAACTGAGTCTCAATTAGAACCCTCTTGGGCATTTTGAGGTTTCAGGTGAATTTTAGCGAAATGCTCCATCGGTCCCGCTTATTTTGTAATCTAACGTCTATGTTCCCACTGTACCCTACGATAATGAGTTTCGAGCACAATGTCGTATTCATAGAAACGCTTGCTTCGGCTTGTCTTTTTTTAAGCGTGAAATTTAAATCAAAGTTTATGACCAAGTTCGGAAACATCGTGGTGTCTCTATCTGAATATAGTGGACTCAAATCTTTACAATATCAGGCAACTTTTATACGATATGCTTGAACCATGAGTCCAGTGGAAGGGTCATCCCAAAGCCACTAGAGCCCACTACACAGGGAGAGAGGAGACCGGCAACTTTGACCCTGAAACTTGAGGTTAAATAGGATTGCATAAAGTCTCACTCGGCCAGGCGTGGTGGCTATCTTGGTAAATGCTAGTTGCTGTCTACCACGAAAGCCGTTAGTAGCCTTCGCTTGGTTGCTACGTTACTTGTTGTATCACTGTGAAAGATAAGGATATTCTGTAAGTGCTCGCATTCTGACACTTCCCCGCTTGTCAGCACAAGGTTGTTTGCTTTGCGTAGAGTCACCTGGAGTGCCCACACTTCGCCCTCTGTTACCTCTACCGAGAACATTATTGACTCTTTCTTTCTACGGCGCCTTCACCATTGACATGAATGCGATTTATTAGCGTCTACAGACTAACTGGCTAATATCAGCGTGATACCGACCACTGTAGCAGAATCTCTAAGTGAATCAGTAGATTGTTTTAATTAAACCTTAGGTTCTATCTCCACAAACTATGTGCTTTAGGCTTTCCGTGAAGAAGCCACTATTATATACATCACGTTCTTTTGTTTTTAGTCTTTAGTAAACTGGAACAGAATTTCAACCGATCGCCTCGCCCATCCACAGCATCTTTTGAGCCCAATGCTATATTATTAACTAAAGAAAAGATCCCCTCTGCAGAACACTATTTCAAGCATCGTTGTGGGAGGTTACCTGTATAGCATCAAAAGACCGCGAGGTTGTCCTTCAGAGATAAATCAAGCATCGGTAATTCACTATTGTTTAATGTGAATGACATGATAGCAATACAATGTCCAAGAAGAAAGTGCACTGCCTGAATCCGGTTGTTGATCGTTTCATGACCCAATTGCTGTACTAATGGGGTTAGAGCGGGATTCGAGTAAACAGCGAATGTTGCAATGATCCATTCCAGAGGTAACTAAATAGACCAAGAATTGGTGTACAAATTGTTCAGTGTGATGAAAAACCGGATGGGTTTTTTCGAGCTACTATGTTTAAACTCAGGGCGGCGACTGACAACCGAAGCTGGACTGCGCTTATTTTACCAAGGGAGTAAAGTAGCAGAAGTTCTCTGGCAACGGAATTAAGCGGTGTCATTAATATTAACTAGCTCAGCACACTATCCTTTTGATGAGTAGCAATTTCCCATGAAGTATTTTCGTTGTAATGTGAACTATCGTTATTAATAAATTACAGAAAAATTCAGCTCTGACCCAACGGGTTAAGTTATCCTCGCTCAGAACTTAAATTTTGATGCTACCTAATGATCTAGGGGATTGTTCCATTAATTTCCGTCTAGCCTTGTCGTGTCGATTGTTTTACTTTGACTGACTGTCATCTTCTATTAATCACTGGTCGTCGCACATATTCTTTCAGTTACATAATCCTACGCAAACGGCTACTGATTTTTCACTCCCGAGATTAAATCACACGTATCACTTTATGCATTTGCCACCTATTAGCTTAACTGCTCTGGCTCGATGGAGGTTATTTGTTCACTTTCACTTAGCGGTTCCGCACGTTCTGCTTAATCCAGAAGAAAGCCACGCAATCGTCTATCCATCACGTTTCAGTAAGTTCTTTTTAAAAAAATCCTCATTATTAGGCTGCTTTTGTGTCTTTGATTCATCCATGGAATTATTTTGAGGATCGGCCTGTTATCTACGTGACACACCTCATTCAGTTTCATGTAACTCATCCTTGTTACTGAATTTCAGGTAGTCAAGGGTGTGCGGTTTACAGGTGAATATCGCCAGTTTGAATTCATCAGCCAACGGTCATTTTTCTCCTTATTGGCCGCGATCACCCACACAATGGGTTCACATTGCGATATGCTCATTAAAGAGACAAGGCGATTGATGAGTTTAAAAGGAATACTAGGTTCTTCGGTTGATTCCCGGGAAGCGTACAATACACACTGTTAGTGTCCAAAGGCCTTCCGATTCACTGTTTGAAATAACCTACATATCAGGGCACACTGTAACCGCTTGCATCATTCTTCTGTTAGGCATGGCGTATATACTTTGTATCGACCAGTTTTTGTCATCCCGACCCTATGCAACGATTTCTTTCCGGTTTCATGAGTAACGGCCACCGGGCCAAACAACCCCCTTCCCGCGTTTGTTTGAGTCACCCGTGTATGCACTTCCCCGCTGTTTTTGTATCTGCGTTTCGCTTTCCGAATATTTGTCTCCATGTGAGCTTCCATTTTTCTGAGTGTTCTGTCTCCTAATTGTCATCTCCTCCCTTTGACAACTGCACCCTCAGTGTACAAGGTGGCGTGGCCCAGCATAGTACTGTTCGGGTTCTCATTTACTCGGTAAATTTGGTATCCGTTTTACGATGTGCCCCGTAAATGGGTTTGCTCTAAAATGTGAGATGGCTTTCCCCGCCGTTGTAACCGAACGTGAAAATAAACAAACCATTCATTTGTTTTCGGTGCGAATTGTCCGCAAGTTACTCACTCACAAGATTGCGTTTTGGTTGCTGTGATATAAGGATAGTTTTCAAAAGTGTATCCACGACTAACTGTAAACTATTGAATGGAAATTTTTCTTAGTATGATCACACTTTGTGAAATTGATTGTTAAGCTTTTCTGTATCAGTTGTCCGTTCAGGACTTCATTATTGGTGAACGTTTTGCCATGCGATGGATTAAGTCGAATGGAAAACAGGAAATTATCGTCCACACGTTTCACATTCGTTGGCAAACGACAAACATATGTACCACTTTTTTAAATGTCGTCAAGTTTATTTGCTAGGAAAAACGTCGAAAAGTCTTCTTACTGGTGGCCTTTACAACAACAGCGCCCGTATTGTGTATTGGCGTAAAGTTAAATGAGAAATTGATCGGATATTCGCCTGGGAAATGTACAACCAGAAGCTAGGATAACAGTTACTCATCGAAATAATCGGAATGAATCAGCTCAGCATAGGCTTAATGCATCTGGACACAAAATTGGGGCGGAAAACTCAATAGGGTACGGCTGCTGTTCGTCAGTTATTCCCTCTTTCGGAATTTCAATTTATATAACAAAAACTGATGAACGACCAAAAGGAACTCTAACAATTAGAAATAGTAAAACTACGAATACAGTCACCTTTTTCTGGACAAAAATAAACGGATTGAAGGGGGGATTGAACATTACTTCTGTCAAACAGCACAGTGCCGACTGTGATGCTGTTTTGAGAGTTGGATTGAACGGTAGTAGAATACATTTAGGGGATATACTCGTAAGAGAGTATCATTATTATTAAGCAGATATCAGCAGTATAATCACAAAAATGCAATGAGCGTCACACTATGTCGTCGTTGAGCTGACTGCTTTGGAAGTTCTCGGTGGTAGGGTGGGCACCTTGGGTCGGATCATCGCCCATCGAGATACGTTTTGGTCCACCTGATGGGACGAATCCAGGTGGAAAATCCGCACCAATGGGGTATGTGGTGGCGTATTTCTGCCTTGAAAATGATGATGGGTGCGCTCGATTGAAGTGACTCCGATGATTGTGCGTCGAATCTGTCGTGCTCCAGTAAGCCTGCGAATGAGTGTCAAGTGCAGGATGACTGTCACGAACTGCAAACCAATCTAGAGGGGTATCCTGTTCGACAAAGCTGTGACCGGCAAACGGATGCATCCGGTTTACTATAGTCAGCATTTTTTCTGTTCCATTTGACCGCGGATTATGAAAATCGTGCCACAAAGAGTAGACCAGTTCTCCAGCAAGCATCCCACCACAGTTGGCGCTGATCAACCGAATGATGAAAAGACCATCGTAGCCCAGGTAGGAATCGACAAATTCTCGATCATTAGCCTCCCAATCTACCCGAAATTTGGTCGGGTTAGGATCTAATGGTCTCAAATAGCTGAGTATAAAGTGCATCCGAGATCGAATCAGAAACACTCGGTGAAACCACACTAAGAGGCTGAGAAACGTGATCGCGGCAATGGCCACATGCCAGAACCAAAGGAAAATATAGATTTTTTCCAAGAACATATTCAGAGGGAGCACACACTGAAGAGTGTACCTGGATTTTCATAATAAACACGAGTGAAATAAATATCGAAAAAATTTATTTAGTGAAAATACCTTATGAAGGATTGCGAAATATAACTAATAATATTATGAGTTCTATGGATACGGCATGTGTGAATAATAAAGATACTTTCCATAAGTGCGTTCTAGATCCTCCGTTTGTTACCCCCGGGTAGATTTAGGGACACTGTCATCAATGTGAATAATAAATAGCTTGTAATTGTCCTTTGGACTGAATGCCTATAGTCGTGAGACATCACAGTGAATTCTGTCCAAAACGCTTAGCACATCGTCAAAAACTGCTCACTTTGTTTTCCCGAATGTCCTCCGAATTTGATTGCAGGTAAATACAATATTTTATTGCCTAAGTTGTGCATTTGTGCGTGAACATGTGAACTGCCAACCCAAATTTTAAAAGGGTAATTGTTCAATCAACCCATTGTGGTCAAATTGATCCAACGACGTTGACGGTGTTAGAATGGCCAGCCGAACGGCTTGTTTGCACTTTTGACGTGAGCTAAAAGTACATGCCACCTTAAACGTGGATGTCCTGTAGTCTGCTGGAAAACAAGACCGTCAAAGTTCTTGCCATTTAGACAGCGCTGGGATATATGCAAATGGAATAAAGGAAGAGTGTTGCTATCCACTTAAATGGGGTGTTCCCAACTATCGGAATATAAAAGCACTGGGATCACTACAGAGCCAATATGAAATCATAAATTGGCTTTTTCCCAACCAAAATTTTGGTGATTGCTGTAAGCAACCGGTAGTAGTGCAAATGCAGTGTTGACGAATAGGACACACTGCACGAATGCGCTAAACTAGAATTTGATTAAACATTCTTATATGCCGATAGTATGGCCTTGCGAGCAATCCATGCGCACACAAGTGTATCGTCAAAAGATGTGCGGCTACGCTGTAACCTGTAGACCAGCTGCATCAAGTTCTGCAAGCAGCAAGCTTCCATTCTTTACTATTTCAAACCAGTATATTTGTTAGTGCAACTTTCTACCTCTCTAGGAAAAACAGGTTTGTTGGATTTGTTTGTATGGCTCATTTTTGTCTCCAGATGAATACGCAGATTTGGCCATCAAGGAGACTTCTTGAAATTAGAGACAATCTGGGCTTCATTGCCAAATTCCCCAAGTGCAATTTGTTATCAGCATACACAACGTCACACTTTTCTTTTTTCTCTTATTCGTATGTTGAATTGGCCGGCCACTCAGGGCAGCAAAGCCAGTTTGGACCCTAAAATTTCGTTGGAATGTAAAATTCTCTTGGTCTCCAGACCAGATACTACTTACGCAAGTTTACCTGTATTTTGCAACAACCATTTGAATTGAAAGCGATCAATTAATTGACCAAAATGAAGAACGGGAAGACTGATGAAAAATTGTTTACTACAAAACAGTCAGTTTTTTAACCATGTAAATCACGTAAGGTAACAATTTGATTAACTTAGCAAAAAGAGGCCCTAAGTTGACCGTTAATCAAGTACGCAGTGTAGCACTAGGGTTTTCATTGACAGCGAAAAAAATTCGAATCCCCCCTTGATTACGTAGATCATCTTGATGGGCATGATTTCTCGCATCTCGGCACTTAACCGACTTGCACACGGATAAAACAAGTTGTGGCTTGAAGCGTCACTAGATGCTCGTCGAATATGGTCTTGGTAGTTGATATAATTGAAGGTGCATCGAAAAGTAGATTGCGACGTTATGTTTTTCGCGACTGATCGATCATTATTGACACGCACGTTGTACACATTACATGATACACTCAGTTTATTCGTCTCTCGAGGTACCAGCTGGGTTTTAACTGGTTGGATTTTTCCCAGTTTGATCCGACCACGCCCGGTACTTCTAGTGTTTTATCATCTTGTTTTATTGCGGATGCTAAGCTAATTCCCCTGGCATGTTACATTTTATAAGTACCAAATGTATGCTCATGCGTACATCTTACTGTCACTTTCATTCGTGAGCCAGTCACCGTCGTCAAATCTCATAAAACATTGGAACACTGACGCAACTGGGATCCTTTATTACTGTACATTCTCAGTGAGAATGTCAGTGTGCTCATCAAACGATCTGAAGATTTTTTTGTGCGTTCATTGGGTGCCTTCACTTCTGACCCCAATCTATGTCTACATGTATTGGAAGTCTCCATGCTACTTGAACATTTCTGGATCCACATAACAGGATTCCGTCGAAAAAGTCGTGATTTAATCTCTGTCGAAGTTTACTAACTTCTAATAAATGTAACTACTATAAATGCATTATGAATCACGTTCAAGCCGAACGAGGTTCCGTGTATGTCAACAAACACGATATTTCAAGTGAGGTTTTAAAGTTGAAAATAGGTGGCATTGTTATCGATTAGTGGGTTACATTGGCCGATGCTTGGATTACCACGAGTAATTGTAACTTGGGCCAACTAAGCAAAGGTTTTATAATTCAGCAGGTTTTACACCATCCTACCTTCTCAAGCTGTAAAACCATGTTAAGTTCCACTTTACTCAGACATTCCTTATCAGAGAATGAAAATATTGCCCGTTCTAAACAAGCCTGTTTTATACTTCTTCCAAATAGGCAACACTCTAAAATGCAAAAGACGTTTTAGCAGTATATATATATATGTATATACATGAAATATTGGAATCCCCTGTAGGGAACGTTGTACCTTATGTGCTACACTGTCGAGCTGTCAGTGAAAACAGACGACGTATCACGTAATTTTTCTAATAAGGAGACTAAATTTCAACTTACACATGATTCTTCCCTAGTTTCTTTGCCTCGAGGTCGCAAAACGTTACTCGGGGAAAATGTCCGGAATGATGCCATTCTCGTCCTTTGATCAGGTCAATTAGAACACGTGCCCCGTAAGAGCTATACTGACTTCCGATAAAAGATTGCATAAGGTAGATCTGCCCAATCACATTGAACAAATAGAAACACTTAACGGTGAGATAAAGTGAGATCAAGAAGTTGCCGTGCTTTCGACCGCAACCCCAACTGCGCACTGTTTCGCTCGAGGCCTTCGTCACGCTTGCCTTATCCTCAGCCTGTCGTGAATCTGTAGATTTTTGTAAAGAAAATATAGGGAAGTAGTTTGATGCTCATACTATGGTATAAAGTTATGATAAACAATAAAATGACATCATGAGATATTGACAGAGGTGACTCCGGTATCTGATGCTGTTCGTCACGCTTCAGTTCGTTAAAAATATTAAAGAATCCTTAACCCACAGGACCAAGGTTTACTTCTGCGCACTTCCTAGCGTTTACGGCATCTTTTCTATTGCCAGAAGCTTTTTTTTTCTTTTTTTGAGTTTAACTGTCAGTTGGCCCGGTTTGTGAAATATAATCTCAGCTGCACAAGTTGGCAAAGATAAGTTTCATTAATACACGTTCACACCTATCTGGAAAAACTATTCCAAATCAGCACTTGTTTTTACGGAACCACTTGTTTATATTGGATTTTTAATTCATAAATCATCGTACTTTACAACTGTTTTAGTGTAATTGTTATGCCTTTTGTTGTTTTCCAGTCTCTTTGACCGTTCAGGCAGATTAAGTCAAATTCTCCAACTACTGACAGCTTCAGCAGTTCGATCAAGTATTTTAGCAATGTATTGTAAGCCCTTTGACCCAACGTCAACTGGTCCAGCGATTGGCATGTATACTCTATAGATCGATAGATAAACAGTGTGCACACTTTCAGCCACTCAAATGAATGGTTCACGGAGTTGGATTATCGTTAAGTTACAGTCTAGCTGATAAATCGCCAAATTACAAATAGAGAAAATATCAGAAGTAGCGTACGTTTCTTCCCAAATCACGCGATGAACGGCCCACAAGCCATTTGAAATCGCGGGAAGACTAATTGCACTATGAGAAAAACACTTCGAAATCGAAGAAAATAAAAGTCATGATCCAGGGAATACGTGCAGTTTGTGATAGCTTCTAAATCTTTCGTAATGCAAAGGAAGCTCTGCAAGAATTTACAGCACAGGCTGCCCACCTGATTCATTTTTAGCATCACTGGGATTCTGAGTCAAGCAACTACAAGACACTCAAAAGATTTTAAAACACCGTGGTCTTCACAAAACTCAGTCGACAGCCACTTAGAACCGGATCGCATGGGCAATCTACTGGGCAGAAAACGATTCACTGGACCATGGGAGCTTTTAATATTTTGCCGAATTAAAACTTCGCAGACCGGCTTAATGAAGACTCGAACTTGCAACACGTGAGGAAATAGCGCGATGTTGAAAGCTCGACCATCAGTCTATTTACTGTATTGCTGCGGTCAGTGAAATAGCCGACTGATTAGCAAGGTGTAATTGCATAGACTCCGATGCTCAAAGTCGACCTTTTGATGTGAAAAGTAAAACTGAGTTTTCAATTTATTCTAACACCCAGCTGCACTAATTTTCCGATCTTTCTACGAAATGCGAATTAAATGTCAAAGATAAGCTTGTTGAAACCTGGTCAGGTATTCGGCGATTGTTGAACACAATTTTGGGGTGGTTATATTGAAAATATTGTTCACAGATCTTTTCGTGGTTGATCGAAAATTCACTCATTGTCACACATACCTTTCATGCCAGTGTAACTGCCGATGAATGTTTACTTTACAATAAGATGAGATCAGGTTACCTCTAATGATGCGCCTGTAATCTGTCGTTATTGACACTGAATGAAATCACAGATTCGACGCTTTAATAAAGAATATGAAGGAACACTATGATGGCCCTAATTCGCGCGACAACAGCAGGCTTTGCGCACAAGATACAAGGAAGATGAATTCTCTATTACGTACATTAGGTACATTCTGAATGGCTAGAAACAAAAATGGGAAAAAGAAAGAACGAAATCACAGTTGTGGATGGGATAAAACAAGCGCGAGGAATTTATTAGCCTAAGGTTACTAAACTGTATTCATATAATTGCGGCAGCTGGAGTGAACAAAAATTTCCCAATTGAGTGGTGTTGAAAGCATTTTCTCGTTAGTGTATTACTCTTTCTAAATTGAACTACTTTATCGTTCTAGGTCACATGTCTTCTGTGCAAATGAGGCCGTTGAACGTCCTCGAAAGAGTCTGCTTATAATCAACACCAACGAAAATAGATGGTCGGATCCCTGATCGATGCAAATGAATACCAAATTATCCTTGGTCGATTACCGTTGGTTTTATGCCGCACAATAAGCATTCCCGCTTACGTACGAAAACGCGCGTGAATGCCTGTCATAAGATGGCCCATCAATACAAGTTGCTTTTTAATGAATAATTTACACACGGTGAGAAATCCCTCTGAGAGAGCGGTTCAATAAATTCAGCTGAATATGTGCCTTTACGATGAAATCAAGAGCAGACCTGATGCAAGATGGATTGTTCAAAAGGGAAGACAAATGGTGTGCGAGTGACCGCGCAATGCACAGACTCTACGCAGATTTGCAAATTCACTGACGTCAGCCTTCTTAACGCTCTTGTTCCGTATAACTAGATTCAAACGACAAGACTCCTTGAATTTTAGTCCGAATTGATTATGCGATGAAAGTAACACTCATATTCAGTGAGATGCCGTTTGTTTCATGCTGGGCTCGTAAGGCGGCTTCGAAATACTTGACTGAAAGGCTTTTGGTTTGATCGTGATTTTCTAACAACAGCTGCACATGAAAATTTGCATCCAATGATAGTTTTATGATTTCTATTACTTTGCGTCTGACAATTTTGGTATCGGTTCCTTTGGTAGCTTTCCATCCAACAAATGATTATTGTCGAAAATTGGGTCAAATCCCGGAAACTTTTCGCAGAGACTCATTTCAGTAGATCACTTCGTTTTTGGCGCTCGATCAACCTGTTCAGTCGGTCTCCTGCTTGGACAAAACAAAGAGGTTGGTGTAGACCTGATCATCTTTGGTTATTTGGATCGAGCTGGAAACGAAGTTGATGGAAGTAAGATTGATGAGAATTTCTCGGAGTCAAATGAGTTGGAGCGAACGTGATGCGTGGACTTTAGTAAATTTCCTGCGTATTGAAAAGACAATGAAGGCAAGTTTCGATTTGGTGACTGTCCATGGCCAGTGCTATAGGATGTTGTGTTGTCTTTTTCTGCATCAGAAGTTCAATTTAAGCTACATTCTGTAAGTTTGTTTAAAATTTATCGGATGAAAAAGGGTAGTCAACTTCATTGAAAGACTCTGATGGTATGCGTAATAAACAGTAAAATAAATGACTGACTAATTTTTTATCAATCCGAGTAAATATACTGCAACGAAGCTTGATGTACAGTGCATCAGCAAAACCATTTACCAAGTGTATGCATGGTTATTGGTCATCAACAGCGTACACCTCTTGATTATCTCGAATAACCTTTCTCAGGACCGATTCTCGGACGACGTCAGTGCTAAGCTTAGTTCGGGAGACCTTGGAAGAACCGTGCTAATGTCTCAGCATTTTTGAAAAGTGCATCAAATGCTTGCGAGGTTCTATTTTCCATCCTTATTTTGACAGCACATCTGGGATTACATTCTGTCACGTTCGGATGCATTTTATAATAGAAGAGGTTATCCGTATCAGTTAGTCGGCCATAATTCGCCCTTCCATAGTGTTAAGTCCTGAAAGCAGAGGGTTACGCTTGCTTACCGCAAGGGATTGTGAAATCGATTGAATGATTACACAACGATTAAAGGGTCAAAAAAGCAATCAAAAAGCAAAATGTGACCGTAGGATGAACAGTGAAGACAAAAAGGATGGAGAATTGGGGAACGGCAAATGTGAAAATCACCGGAGTAACAAACTCAATCACCACATGTTGGTAACTGCGTCGAATTAGATTAAGCAACCTAATTTTCTTGGCCTCTTTGATGCAGAATATTTCCTTTATGGAGCAGTCATGCAAACGTTTGGCTGCGGTAATCGAAAAGCTGATTAATTACCGTCATCTATACGATACTTCGGATGAGCAATAGGCAGTCAAGCGTAGCCTGAGTTGCCTTTAACTAAATACGCAGTAGTAAGCGATGATAATGCGTTTCAGTGGCTTTCTGTTCATAATCCGAAGGTCGCCTGGTTAACGCGGTAAATAGAAGTGCTAGCAGATAACATGAATTTATCTACAGATTTATTTCGTCACAAATGATTGTTTATTTCATGGCTAGTTTGATAAAGTAAATCTCGCCGGCCAAGATAAAGACCTGTGAACATGGGTAAATGACGTTGTTGTAGGTCGAGGACCCCGCTAACGTGTATAAGGGGATGTTAGGATTTACCGAAATTGTATTGATTAGTGCTGACGCGTTCAATCGTTTGATGAAAGTTGTCGTTTTAACAAATATTGTGTCCACGATTCTGTTTCTGAAAACAAATCCATTGTAATTCTTTGTTAATCAAGAAACGCATCGACAGCCAGGGTTTAATGACTGATTTTGAGCACGAAGTCTAGAATCTACAATGAGAAATGATCCCATTTGGTATTATGGTTGACCTTAGCATCAAGGTCATTCACACGTGCAATCTTATTCGCTTGTTTTCGTAACGGTTAAAAAAGTCACGTTTCGTTTTACCATAAACCAGCAATTTACGACGTAGTTAAATATTCTTGTTAGATTTAAGTTTTCGAATAAAGCCGTGGCCAATGTTTCAAAGAAAACAACACTACTGTTTACAGGTTAACAAGGGGAAGGAAACTGTCAAACGCCCGGTATTGGGGCCGGAAATCCTTTAGATCAAAAACGGGAGACGTTTACGTTCATACTGCTTTTAAAACTGTGATCTAAGCTTTTTCCTCTTAAACTTCCGTAGAATGTTATCGATAGTTTTAAAAGATTTTGTATTAAGGAAGAAATGATTGAAAGTTTCCTAACGTTAGTGAATGCAACCTGTGGACTAATCGTGTAACAATCCAGAGTACGTATCGATTTTCTAGATAAATTAATATTAATCAGTAACCCGGAAAATGCTTCCACGGATGGCATTTCTAGAAAGCAACTCCTTATAAGCATTTGCAAGTTTTTTGTAACTGTCCAAATTGTTCATACAGATAAGGCCGAAATAGGTAAACCTTTTAATTTTGAAGATCAAAAGGGCCGTATTAATAAGCTGGAAAGGTTTTCGTCCATATTAATTTAACTTGGTTGAAGGCATGTTTACTTCTCAAATGCGGCTTAATTAAAGGCACAGTACAGGAGAAAACATTTTTATCCGTCCCACGTGCATTTTCCGAAGCGTTAATATATTTCTGTCAGATCATGTCCCAGGAGATACAAATTTCCCCTTACTCGAGTTGGGGGCGAACAAGTTAAATGATACAAAAGTACACTACAAAGACCGTGACGAGACCACAAATTACTGGTGTTCATGGACATTGCATTTTTACGAAACCATAAGATAATTCGTCATGAAGATATCTTATTTCACTGTGTCCGAAGTCAGGCCGTAACTTGGCATGGAGTTATGAAGAAACGAGCTTCGGTTTCGGCCTCGGCCGGTGCTTCCCGTCTTTCTGGTTGTGGGCAAAGAGACGATTATTATTGGTTGGTTGAGACCGCAGACATGGCTCGTAATCAAAGTCTCAGACACGAACGTTATGTGGCCTGTGCGCAGAAATATTGTTCAATAAAAACATTGCAAACAACAGAAATTACAAATTGAGTACGGTGAAAACAAAATAATCATGTTTCCCCATTGTTTATTGTTTTCTTTTTTTCTAAACATTTTATGCTTAGTTCTGTTTACATGTTTTCGCGCGGGGGCCATGGTTGTTTTCAAGCCGCTGTGATAAATATATATTCCATCTCAAGCATTTGCATTGGATCAGAGTTACGATTTACAACTGGTGCGAATATGAAATTTCAGGCTAATATGCAGTAGCTCAGCCATACTAAAACACGCCACCCATTGTTTTAGAACGCCTTTACTCTCTGTTGAATAACAGGAATGCAAACGTCATCCTTTAGCATGCTGGAATGAAACCGGTTGCATCAAGCCTGTTACATAAATCTCCGCAAGGTATATATGTATGTGTATACATATGTTATATGGAAGAAAGGCTATGTTTAGTGAAAATATTGAACTTCAATCGACATTTGACTTGGTTAGGTTTCCGTTTAATCGACTCCATTTTTAAGTCGGCTTTGGTTTTTGACATCTAACACTAGGAGCTGGGACAGGTGATATCTAAGCATCAGGCTAAAGGTACTTCCTTTATAGAGAAAAAGGTAATGGAACATTGTATTTCGCTGCCCAGCTGGAGTCCAACAAATACAACTAGCACCTACCTGTTGGTCTCCTCGGTTTTACTTTTGCATTTAGTTCTTTTGTTTCTGATTTCATTGACGTGCTGGAAGTGTTGCAATCGTATTTTTGGCCGGTATGTTCACGCTTTTGTGTGCTTGTATCGGCCGAGGGAAACGGCAGTATAATTTTCTGGCTGGCTGGAAGTAATGACGGAGGTGGAGGAGCCGGCTTCCTTACGCGCCCTGGATTTGATGAGAAATATGAGAAAAATGCAGCTTAGCTTGTATAGTTTCATCTGCTGCTGTTTATTTGCCATTAATCGATAAAAAGACATTCCGGCGACCGGTAGCTGAATCAGCGCTTTGTGAAATTTGTTGTTTCATTGAATTTACCGCGGTTGATCTTTGAACTGAAAACTAAGGCTGAATTTGCAATATTTTCTGGTTTGCCGAAAAAAACTACCGTCAAAAATGCGTCGCGCTTTGTTGGTATTATTCATATTACGTTCCTAACACAATGAGTCCGTGTTCACGCTTTCCGTCACTGAACTATTCAATTGTCACCGACTGAAAATAAATTCCACATTCAAAAACTGCAATTCCTCAATAGTTGTAAAAGTGAACCTTCATCATGGTTTAAGTCGATGATTTTGATGTCTTATTTTCTAAGCTTAGGATTTTCATCACCTGCTAATGCGGCATCCGTAGCTCATTTTTCCGTCTTTATAGATTACATGAAAATCGAAATCCAGATTATTTCGGTTAACATTCCGAGATGAACTAGATATCGCGTGTTTTGGATTTCGTGAGACGTTACGACAATTGATGTTATTTTAACTGGTTGAACTAAGAAAACAGCGTGATCGGGAATATTTGTAATGAGCGGATGTTTTGCTCACAGCGGGTGACCTTCTTCAAGGCAGTCTCGATTGTACACCTGCCCTGGAAAGGTTAGTCTTGGTAATCTTGCCATTCCCGACCGCACTGTTTTCGTGTGTCAGACATTTGAAATAGGTATCAAATATTCCGTTGAGTAAAAAATTGTCGAACTTAGTTGATGACTGAAACTTGAAATATAGTGGTTCGACACTAGAGGAGCTTGGTTATATACCAAGCGGCTCATTGTCCGCAATGGCAACTCCTTGTTGCAGATTGATAATTCGAAAGCTCTTTAGATGGACTATCCGTAAAGCAGAACTCAGAGTCCACAAAGCAGTATCGGTTATATTCCTTCCAATCGTTGGAAATTTCGTCATCACGTCTTGAGTAAGCTCTACATATGGCTGAATAAACAGTAGTGAACTGTGGGACGGTCGAAGGACTCAAACAATAACAAAAACTCATCGGTTGCGAGGATCAATACGTTTACTGCCTGAAAAACTTGTTACCAAAATCCAAAAATTCAGGAACTATTAAATAAGACCGACGATTTTTATCTTAGTCATCCATCCTATTTCTGCACCTACATATTCAGACAGTGGAACTAATCAGCGTGGAACTGTTTTATCTTTGATTTACAACACCGGTAGTTTATGACTAGCTCTCCCAAATTGGGGCACAAACTCAGAACTAGCGATCGGGGATGAAATATCAGCCCGTTGGCCACTCCGGCCGGTTGTGACCAAGCAGCTGAACTTGAACAACGTACAATATAGAAATTATTACTAATTTTGCACATCCACAAGCCAATAGAGGTAAAGCCGTGGAGAACTTCCATTGGCAGTCCAGGTATGAAGAGGGTTGCTTGCCACCAAGCTGCACTAATAGTAAAGCTTTAGAAGTCCAGTTCACATTTTGCTGCACAATGGAATCTCGCATAACGTGACAGAGGTTGTTGTGCCAATTGTGGTTCGGAGGTGGCTGTGCTGCCCTCAACCTTATTTCTCTTTTGTCACAAATCGCAAGCTCTGTATAATTGCAAGTTATACTATCATCTTCCAATATGACTTCGATTAAATGTGTAGTAAACCGAAAATGACATACGAAATTATAAGAAATTCCTTGTTAGCTTTACGACATTGAAATTACCGGAAGGGGCATTATTTCCCGACTGATCACTACTGTTGGATCTCGTTTTAGTCAGATGTTGTTCCGTATCAGTCCCATTTCGCGCATCTCCCAAACTTGGAATTTCTTTTATTTGACCGGTCGGGGTTCCGTACTGAACACGGGGCTGTTCATCTGCAGTGGTTGACGTCACGGAATCATTTAACTCTTCCGCTGCTTGTTCAACAGGATTGACTTGGGTGATTTCATTCACCGGTGTTAATACCGTCTTTCGTAAAAGCCCCGCACGTGATCCGACAGCAATTTTGCTAACACGACCAGAGCCATTGAGCGTTGTTTGAGAATCAGAGATGAGGCGGGAATAAATTCCGACACGAAAACAAGGTGCACTTCTTTGGCTAGAAGGAAAATAATCAGTAGATTTCGGAATTTTTCTATTTTACAACCCATTGATAAGTTACGGCTTTTGTTTAACTGCTGAGCTTCTGTCTGACAATGATGGAGTTGTACTGCTAGGTAAAACTTTCAAACGTTTTTGTGCACAGAACCTCACAATCGTGACGAGAAATGTTCGGATAACAGGTTCTGTATATGAACTGAAGAATAAACCAATCGTAAATGAAATTGTCCCTAATGAATTTAATGATTTAACGGTTTCAACTGGGTTATTTTTTGATATTTTAGATAATAAAAATAAAATTAATCAAATGGAAGTTCACCTGACAACTCGCGCAGATGACTCCATAACGAAAATTAAAAAATATCGTGTAAAAATCATGGAATTTTTTTCGTCATAACGATATCCCTAGTAATATATGATGAACTGACAAATGATTAATTAATGAAAAATCTATTTTTCAATTTATATTTCAGTTCCCATGCACGTTGTGCTAATGAAACTGACAAAACTTGAGAACACCCATGAAAACACAGGTGGCAGTCGATGCAAGCACACGAGCGTGTGAATCGGTAAAACAGGAGTTTTCGAAGTTCGAAAAAAGTCAACTGACTTGAAAATGGGCAAAATTAACCTACACGTAAACTTTTTGCCTTTGGATGCAACTCTTGATATAATGCGACAAAATGGCAACCGTTTTTGCCGCGGTTTCCGGGACCATTTCGTTGGCCTCGGCAGCCATTTGCAAAATACGATGCAAATTAAATCCGGAATGAGCCATACCCAAACGCCAAGTAAGACAGGGCAAATAGAACAGAAGGGCTTGGGCGGCCATCACAATCGGTGCCCATTGATAATAGACAAGTAGTAATTCACGCCGATCTGGAACCGGTGGTAATCGGTCTTGAACCGGGGCAAAATATGTGTTTGCAACCCAACAATAATTTTCAGCATATTCCTCCCATCCGCGAGTGAATTCTTGAGGAATCCAGCACTGTATAGGTTTTCCTTGTGAAATTATAAACACCGATAGAACAATAAAAAAGGACAGAGTAAGGACTATTTTAGTCAGAATTACTGATAAATAAAATTAAATGAAGAAATGTGTTTGCCAAAAATACCATGAATAATAGACAATGAAAACAAACTAGAGCAAATCATTTTCGTCACGAACTTCCAGTTATCTACAACAAACGTAACCGCAGGCATGGATATTTTGTGATAGATTAGCGCAAGCTGGCTAGCTTTCGATGGAAAGGAGTATTCGGAATCAACCCCGGTGACTCTGTACTGCATCCGATTGTGTGACGACTATTCTCTGTCTATTATCAGTTGCTGTTAAAGAAGGTCACATGTGTATTTGCTCAGCTTCGTTCTCCATAAGTCAACCAATAAGTTATGAATCCTAAACAGTCTGTGGTAGGTGTCATTATAGTTACAGAATTCCAGTAGCGTGACTGAGTGTTTTCTTCTTGTCTGTAGAGGCCCACAGGACTTGGCCTGACATTTGTATCCGAACATTCTTCGTGCTTGCCAAAACAAATAGAAAATGACGATTTAAATTGCTACGGCCGTTGAGCATTATTTAGCGAAGCACATACTCTAGGTGCCCGGCGAAGCAATTTGGTGGATAGTCTCCTAGCGAGTTGTTTTAATGTGTGATCTGCTAAGTGAAACCCTGTATTCTTCCCGATGAAACTTATCTATGGATGATTTCTTCCATTGGAATATCAAATATAAGGAACTTCTAAGATACTGCTTTACACAGACGTTGAGCCACATGACCCTCGAGTTCCCATTGTCAATACTCAGGGAATAAGAACCCGATTCGCGTAAGACGATCGAGTGATTTTAACAACTTTTCCATTGATCCTTGTTGATGCACACAATTTCACATGCAATATTATGTGTGCCACTCGACTTCAGCTTACCGTGTACTGGATCAAACATCCTTGCACTTTGCAGTTGTGCCGTGATTGGTCTATGAATAATGTTTCGACTTTGTTTTAATGGTATATACCAGCTGCATCGTCACGATGGAATTATTAGACGCAATGTCTTCTGCGATACCCGAAAACTGGGTGCTTAATGTGTTAGCATGCATTTCCGGTTGTTAGACTACATCTGGTTGTTTTGTTGATTTATTTCCCTCCCCCTATTTTCAAATTCAATCTAATAATAATGCTTCGCTTGATTAGCGCAATCGATTGCGAATTCCACTTCTCAAAAAGGACTTGACTGTGTCAAACTTTGAGCGGACAATAGTTGTAATATCTTTCCTCGACACTCAAGGGTTTCCGCTATGGTATCTGACGAATTTTATGACCAATTTTTGAATAAATAAAAAATCAATTTGCATCTTTTAAACGCCTTGAGTAGTCAGCTTTGACAGCTCAAAGATTCTGAGAGTTAAGGCCAAGTTTTGGGTTACGATCAATAAAAAAATGAAAGTAAACGAGATCTCTACGGAACACAAGAATGCTGAGATTAGGATAGGCTTGTGTAAGAAGCTATCAACGGCTTCTTTTGAAAATCGCGTATCGAGTATATGAGTTCAAACTGCTAAATGGGATTCAATCCATTGACAAGTTCTGCTGATGGCAATTAAATTATGAAAATGTCCTCACTGGTGATTGTCATCCTTCGTGTCGGCAGGCAAGCATTCTTGAGTAAAATTTTCAAATACCTCAGGACAGCGTCGCAGGCCCAGCCAGAACGGCGCACACGGACCTGACTAAACCCGCTCGTAGTTTTCAATTCACCCGGGCTGAGCCACCTTTCTTATTCCGATCTATTGAGAATTATTCTCTGGCCACCAAAGTTGGAACCGGCAACTGTGAAATAAGACGAGTCTAGCCAGTATCAGAAAGTATACTACTTCCCCGAATCATTGACGAAGATGTCCCTGAATTCGACGAAATGGATAAGCAAACTTTCTATCCACTTTTTCCAATTTTCCCCAAATTTTCCAGTTTGATAGTGGCAATTTATAATAATGCTATTCAGGAAGTCAGTGTGAATTCATGGGGATTGGGGGAAAATGAACATTTTGCTATCTGTACCTCTGTTCTATCGAATCGTCAAACAGTCGCCAATATTGTCTGTTGGGCTGGAGTGTTTAGAAGCAAGGAATGATGAATTCGTCTGATAAATTTCAAACAGGTAAATTGTTTTAACTGACTGATGGATAAAAAACCCAAAAGTGATTCTTTTTGATTTCACCGTCAGGCTGTGCGGTTTGATTATCAGTCAATTGAAACGAGTTCATTTAACCCGGCCGTGATAAATGATGAACACTGCGATCAGTCATGAAATGTCATGTGTTCATCTGCCCAGTTTGGCAAACGACAAGCAGCTCACCGATTCAAAGGTAATCGTCGAACTTGTCGTATTTTGCATCATTTTGCCGTCCTGTTAGCGATTCTTGCAATATCCAGTGAATCACTCACGAGGCTTCAAACGATACAGTTTTTCGTGCATTCTCATGAAATGTTGTGTTCAAATGAAACCTACATTTCTGAAGGACTCAGAACCACAAAGCGTTTCACCAGGCAATTCGGTTCTGCCAGAATCACGGGGACAAAGACACAATTTCAAAGCCAGTCTTTCACTGCCTCGATGTATTGCTCTCCTAAACCTCAGTTAGTTCGGTGTGTAATATTGGTCTTGAGCCGAGGTTGATATTAAAAAGTGAACGGTTTATGATATGTGTACTTGAGTAACTGGGATAATACGTGTATGCGAATTTTGTCTTTTTCCTAAACTCCGTCATGGACTTCGCCAGACTAAATGAAAATACTTTCACTGTCCTGCTTCATTGCTTCCCGTGCGGAAGAGGAGTTCAGCAAGTTGCCTTGTCTCAGTTTTCGTTAATTTCAGCCACGAAGGTTGCTTACTGGCCAGTTAAAATGATCGGGTTGATAAAAGGAAGTTTAGCTCAGAAAACGTAAATATAATGATACGTTCGCAAAAGCTTTCGAGCTTCGAATGGGGCGCGCACGAGTGCGTGGGTAACAATGAACCCGCCGTTCA
Organism: Fasciolopsis buskii; assembly: GCA_008360955.1. Classification (NCBI taxonomy): domain Eukaryota; kingdom Metazoa; phylum Platyhelminthes; class Trematoda; order Plagiorchiida; family Fasciolidae; genus Fasciolopsis; species Fasciolopsis buskii. Next base: position 133,890 of record LUCM01009663.1, on the reverse strand, counting down.
ATTTCCGGTGTGGGTACAGATAGCCGCTCGAAATTTTTCCCTTCATTCCCCACTCATCACCCAAAGTCTTTCAATAAGCGGCACATTTATTTAAGTCGGATAATATGTGAGTGTGAATTTCCCGCAGACCGCTCAATGACCTCATCAGCTGGACATGTGCCCTTAGGGATGAGGAGCGGACGAGCCTCGTTCATGCGCTGACCTCAGAAACAGGCAAAGGCTTGAACACAGCATCATTCAGACGCAGACTATATGGAATCAACTAGAGGCAGGTTGATAAGCATGCGTAGTTAGGGGATTATAGTGTCAGGTTTGCTGGGACACCTAGAGAGGAATAGGAACAATGATAAACTATTTTTCTTTTGTTCCCTATTCGCCTAATGAATCAGACTCACGTTAACGTGTTCACTTCGAGGAACACGCGATAAACAGACGCAGATTTAATTGTGGTCAGTTAGCACTTCGTTGCTTTGGTCTGTTTTCATAAATTCAGCGTCCCATACGTCCAAATATAAATCGTATAAACACATAATTAGAATTTTTAAAACATTTTATGCCATGTGCGCACTTGCGGGTGTAGTGGAATAAGCGTACTCCATGACCACCACAGCGCACTGCAGGTTGTGGGTGAAGGAGAGGACAGTAACAGGCACCAATGACTTTTGAACTTAAATTAGGTTAGAATCACATGAGATCCCATCAGGTCAATTGTAGTGACCACCCGGGTGATTGTGAATCGCCATGTGCCGACAGCTTATTGTCCGGGGTAGCTAATGTTGACAGTTATTCATAACAAATTCCGGTGCACATTTTGAAAATATGCATTCATCACGTGCAGTTTCGAAGCTACTTTTAAGTGATATCACCTTCATATTAATGGTAAAGTATGATGGATCTTGAAAGCACGGTCCATAGTACTATTCAGCAGCTTAGTTTCAGTGGCTTTTGATTGTTTTTGCCTCTTACTGGTTGTCACTTTCGAACAGATTGGACGATTTCGCGAAAGTCGCTCGCTGACCACCAGGAAATGCTTTTTGTGGAAAACCCCAAAGATGGTTGATAATTACAAAGTCAAAGCGTTCCCTTCTCCATTGATTTATTGCGTATAGGTTTTGTAAATCCAGGGCTACAAGTGTTCACATTGATAGTTTCGGCTAATTACAAACAGCAAGTTATTCTCAACCGGGTCGCTGCTACTACACTCACGTTAACTGCGCTGGTTCAATAAATCGTTCTTTTTTCTCGTTTGCATAAACTATTCTGATTCATTTCTGTTCTATCGAGGCCGTTAAATTCGCAGCGCTCCACTGATGATAACGAGTATTGTACTTTCTTCATAGCCCAACTCCACAGCCTATTCCGTTGGAGGATATTGTGGAAACAGACTCTACGGGCATCGTTTGCCCAGTGCGTAAAATATGGTAGGTTTGACTTAGCACTGTAGCTGTTTACGAGTTTCTCGTGCGATTTATTTTTACATTTGGCACATTTTCCAGTATCGGTCAATCGCAGGAAAACCTGCAAAACTTGTACAATGAGAAGGCTAACAACTCCCCTTGAACTTTTTGTCGTCTAACTGTCAGTGTCAGTTTGCTACCAGGCCTCCCATCCCCACCCTCACTCCCAACCCCCATTCAAAAAAAAACATAAGTCAAGATCATTTTCAGTATAGTGAAGCTGACATTGCTTGTCCCTAGGGCGATGTATTACTCACGTAACGGACATCATTTGAACGTTTTCTGCTTCAGTAGATGACAGTGCAAAGAGCCAAATGTTTCACTTTGTATTCCCCGGTGAAGCTTATTGACAACTCCTTGGAGTGCGTCTCGCTTCACATACAGCGTTTATAACCATTGGGAAGCCGGTGTCCTTCGGATTTTATGTAATCGTTTCGATATGGCCCCCAGGAAATTGAATATGAATTTATTTTTATTTCTCACTCCAAGAAGTTTTGTAACTTCCATATTCGTATTCTTTATGCAGGTAGCTCATAGTATTATCGCGCCAAGAGGACAAACGTACCTGGAACATCATCAAGATCCAAGCCGTGGTACGTTCTGAATTAAACCGTACTCTAGGGCTAATCTTGGTTTCATATCGATAATAATTTGACCATAAGTTTGGTTGTGATTGATTTCACCATGGAGGACACATTTTACATGGTTTATTTGTTAAATTTTGCCCAGGTACTAGAATCTTAAGATTATTAAGAAAATAAATTTTTGAATGTATCACAATAGGACATAGCTGCATGTGTGTGCATCTGCTTAATCTGAACGGATAACGAAAATTGTACCGCTTCAACATCATTTTTCTCAACACACAAGAATATCAGGGTCCACGTGATGTTCCAATCATCAGTATTGTTGTTATCGGCCCTAAGAACAATGATGAAATTGACCTTCAATATCCTTTAAAAATTAAAATTTTCATTTTTCATTCGAAATCACCACTCAGAAATTGGGAATATTGGAGCTGTGTCAATTGGTCACTGTCTTGTTCAAGAAAACACCAAAGGCTAGAAATTATTTCAAGGAAGTGTTCATTATATCCCAATAACAATCAGCTCAGCAATAGGAATTTTCATTAAGAGACTTCAGCATTGCCCGTTTATCACATCGGAAGGGAGGCACGAGCCCGGGGCGAACGATTTTGAGTCCAATGCACCGGTCACCACACCAAACGAGCAGGCTTCCGGAGCATTGCTGGAGTTTATCACGTGATATAAATTTCTGTTATGAAGTCCCATGGCAACAAGCTACTATTGCACGGGTCGGTTTCTTAGGCTGCCTAGGTACGAAGAGGACTTTGAACACGACCAACGACGTTTGGCTAATTAATCCATTCTTGCTCTCTCAGTGGTTTCATGGTGTCATAATGATAGGTTAGGCGTTGATATTACACAGTAAATAGTTTTGTGTAAGCCTTTTGACCCAATATTTAGAGTGGTTAATCGGTGATCGGTTTGTGGCACCCAGGAACAGGTAAGCTGTGCTAGCCTCCAATTTTTTCACGATGACGGAGGTTCAGAATATGCATAGAACATGGATAGTTGGCCAAAGATCTTTCACCTTTTTAATCATATTAAGAATTCTGAGAAGTCTTTAATCAACTGCGTGAGGACAGAAAGTTAATTTGCAAACTTTATCATTTCCAAGTGGAGTTCTGGTACTTCAGTCCATTATTTCAACGAGTGAACAAGTTTTGGGCTTCCGTGATGACTGGAACTATAAGTAACAGAAGCAGAACAATAAACCCATAGTCGAAACTCTTGATTTCCACTTATTTTTGATTCGGTGACTGACAAGTACTGCCGATTAGTGCAGTGAACTGAGGCTCATAAAGGTGATATAGGGGCAAAAATTGCAATAAACGATTTTCCCAAATTCAGTCGGCAGGAAATCATTCTCATTCGAAGTCCGGAGTTTACTAATAACAGAAAGGATTCCTAGTTTTTCTATCCCAACAAGGTGAATCGCGGTACATAACCAGGGAAGCAATACTTACCAACGTACTGGCGCACTCCAATCAATCCGATAAACAAGAAGAGCAATACTCCGGTGTACTGGTAGTTTAGACGATCGGCAAAATCGTCATCAAACTGCAAACGCCTAGATCCGATTCTTCCAAGTTTTGACAAGTTCCAAATAAATGCTGCATCCATGGATTATGAAGATACTGATTGTTTAGATGTGTCTTGGGACAATTTGGATAATTTATTTCTAGAATGAAAAAGAAAGGAAATTGAATAGCATTGATGAAATCATCATCACATGACCCGGAGTTACTGTACGAATCAAACACGTTACGAAACAGGATGTTGAATAACATTTCGAGCATTAAATGCATACCACCCACAAATTAGACTGGCCATTCGCAGAGGGTTAATTAGTTGTTTTTTTCTCATCTGTTAAGAACCACTAGGATGTAGCGTTGACAACTACAACAAGTTTACGATTTTTTCCATCAATCTGGAAATGGCTGTAAACATTTCATGTCCGCCAGTCCAAATGACGAAACAATACTTTCCAGGTAATTTTTATGCAGAAGCATTTTTTTCAATCGGAGTGGAAATATTTTTAGCACAAATCAGTTAACAATTCCACTTCTGTACGAGGTTGTTTTTTTTTAAAATAAATACGGCTTTTCGCGAGAAACATGTTTTGTTAACTACCAACATACGTGCTAATCGATAAGGTGTTTAAGCTGTTTTTTCCGACACATTCACTGCCAGAACAAGTGGTTCCAGTTCCATCTTTCCCTGTGACGACTTACTTTGGTATACAACCTGTCCCTGGCCTCTTACGAATTTTGGACGTAACCGACGCAGAACTTTTGCACCCACTGTTTTGATTATATAAACCAGCTGTTACCTGCAAATCGATGTTTGTTGACAAAATAAAGGGTTTTGCTTCCATAAGCATCAAAACATTTGACTGCAGACCTATAAAAATATCCTTCTTACTTGAAATATTCAATAAGCTTAATGTCTCGAAGCATAGAAACAATTATTCACATGTGTGCAATCGACATATTTGGCAGTTTCAGTTAAACGGCACTTATTTCAAACTGTCCAGTTAGAACTAATGTATGTACTGTAGGAAGACAAGGAGAGGAAGCCCTTCCTGTTTACTTATAAAGCTCAGCTGATTTCAACAAACTAATTGATGAAAAAATATTTTCACTTCCTACACAAAATATCAACAACCCACTTTAAAGGAAACGTCTTCTCATAGATTCCTCGTCGGAAACAGTCATGCAAAACTCATGAAAATCGATGAAAGTGATCATGGTAATCAAATCGGGCGGACATAAACCTTTTATAATGAGCATGAGGTTCGCAGAATGAGCTAGGATTAAAACAGTAAGATAGCGTTCTTGTGCGTTTTAATAACCCTCTAATGAGACCATCAGTCCGGGATCAGCACATCGAAAGCCATATGTAATAGACAACGTGTCCATTTCCACCGTTTGACATCTTTGGATGTGAAGCAAAATTTAATAAGGTTTCATGCGCAGACGAGATCAATTAAACACGGGGGACACAGCTGAAACAGAAAAGGAAACCTCTGCGATGCATTTTGTCGGAAACTGTCATTCAAAGTGTTTGATTCTAAAGATGTTAAGCAAAAATTGAAATCACCAAAAAATAACGATGAAAGGAAGGCCTTATTAATCTTGTCATTTAAAGGAGGGACGTTGACCCAAGTATCGCAAAGAAGACCGTGAAAATTTTCCAGTAATGTAAAGCTCCAAATTCTGTTTATATCCCCAAACCGATGTCATTACAGGTAAAAAAACAAAGTTGGTAGTTGCGAAGCCGCACGACCAGGTGCTTGTCTGCCGATATCCGTGAACAGGACTCTGAATGGTTAAGCAGCGGAATAACCGAGTCACTTTGAGTCGAATAATCCCAAGCCTAGCTCAGGTTAATCATAATTTAAATGTGACCAAAGCATTTCTTGCTCCATGTAGGATCAGCAGTCAGCAGTTCAGACTGGCTAAATGTTGCATCATGGGCACAGTGGGGACTGCAATATTTCGCCTACGCATTCCCCCTGATGCGTCCAAATTAGTTTACGGTTTCTCTATATCTTTCCTAGCCCACTCCTTGAATGGTAGTTGACAAATAACTCAGTCATTGGGGTTGAGGTTATTCATACATCCCGAATGTTTTATTACTAATAATTTCCTCCTTGTTTTGTCTAAATGATCATATCCTCTGGAACTTTTATAATATATTGGAACTTAATGGCTTGATCACGCATCAGTGAGGATGAAATTATTTCCTAGCAAGTGATCCTGGAACGCGACCAACTGCTTCTAGTCTTGTTTTGCAGTAAGAATTTAAAGTAGATTTAGTTGTTATTATCTGAAAGAAGTCAGTCAGCAATTTAACTTACCAATGTTAAAAGTAGTCGTGTTGGGGATAAATTTAACGAATTAAATTCTGAGCAAAAACTAGCAAAAACTACGAAATTTTGTACCCTTTCAGACTGATTAGTTTGGTACCCCTAATTTGGAGGAGCAATGATGAATGATTGGTAACCTCTAAGTACTGCCTCCAAAAATTTCGGAAAACACGATTGGTTTTGATCATTTCTGACACGAAGTTGGATGCAACGTAGTAGGTTGACCAGGGCTAGTTACCGATATCGGACACCATTTGGTTTCAATAGGATGATTACTAGTAGTTGAAAACGCTAGATGATGCTTCATTACTCGTGACCAGACAACAAATTTGCACCATGTCACGACCATTGCCTTATGTTACCACACTGTTCAGCATTGTGACTGCAAGGCAAAAACCGTTTAACATTTATAAACATACGCATTTCGATCTGCATCAAAAAGCCGGTTAAAAATTGAGCTAAACAAACCGGTTCGTACATCTGCTCTTTCAAAAGGATGAGGACGAGGACGAGGTGGAAAAAGGGGACATACAGTCTCTATTTGTCACGCGCAAAACAGACTGATTGACAGACTGATGGGTTGATTGACTAGCTGATTAATTTTACCTACGGTCCGGCAGGAAGAGAGAGAACCCAAGTGAACTGTTACCAATTTGGAATCATTTCCTTGTGAGTTCAGCACAGGTCGTGAAAATCGACTCGAGATGCTTCTGCGATTTCCCCTTCTAATTTGCACATAAAATGACGCAGTTTCTATTTTTCGTATTTGCAACCTGAAAAACATCAATGACTGTAAATAAGTGTTTGGCATGTGTGTGTGCCTTTTAAGACTGCGACAAAGTGACAACTGTATGAATGAGATTTACCCCGAAAATGCAACATTGCCAACAGGGGTGCATAGAAGAAAGTCGAAAATAAACTGGAATACTGTCCGCAACAGTAGTATATAGTAATATGATTTTGGCTGCTCTGATTGATTGTAAAACCATAATCTTAATGAAAAACCCAGTTATGCTAAACAATGAGGTCAGCTAATTGCAAATCAACTGCACACTATTAAATACAATTAATAAATAACCAAGTCACCTGTCTTTGTACACGAATGAATTGATTCAAATCCGAAGTTCGGGACCCATTTGGTGGAAGACAGCAACTCGCTGTCAACCGGCTGGTCACCACACGTGGCCAAATGTGATCACGTGATTCATTTGCCACTAGAAGTTTCCAGCCCAAAGTTTTCGGTCTACTCCCCCTCCACATCATGTAGTGGGCCGTGGTGGCCTCATTCCAGGGAACTTAGGCTTCAAACACCTTAAAAAAGTTTTATTTCAATGTTTTGCTTATTATGCGTCAGCAAGCCATCACTTGTGATTTGTCCTAAACCACGGGAAATCAGTGTAGTTTTATTGTGAAGAACCTTTGTGTGTTTCCAATTTTATTTGTATGCCTCTTCCTGAAATAATATCAAAAAAAACGATAGCCGTCAACGAGCTGATGGATTGTGTGATCTTGCGTGAATCTGATTTTACTGATTCCTAATGATAAAAATTATACAGGTGAAATGGATAATGCGCCATTTGGTTACACACTTCGGTCCTACCTTCCATGGCCCATATGGTCACGGCAGAATTTATAAATACCACCACTGATGCTACTTTTGATACGAATACTACTTATAATGCTACTGCAACTACTACTAATATTATCACTATCGCTACTGCTGTAACTAATATTAATAATACGAACATTGCTTCCACAAAATCCCGGCTAATATCTGCTTTTAACAAGAGTTCAAGACTTATCACGACCTAGTAGGACTGGAAACCTCCATTGCTATTTTGTGCATGGTACGTATTCACAGGCCACAAATTTGCCTTATTTTTACATGTGAAAAATTCCGGTTAGTAGCAGTATTTCAAAGTCCACACAGACCAAATCAAAAGTATCCTTATTCGACTATGACACCTGTGCTATCCAATCGGTGAATTATAATCTGCGAGTGGTAGCCTAAACACATCTGTCCACTTACGGCGCTTGGTTACTTTCTCTTATATGATTTGTACTTGACACAGATGACGTTAAAATAAAACAAAACCCCTGTGACCTCGCATACCGAAACGAAAACTCCGGCCTGTTCATTCTCAAAACACCTGGTCACATCCGGTCACAAAGTTGGCATAACCCAATTGTTCAAAGTACCAGTGCGCAATATGGACGCCAAATTGCTGGCTTCCAGTGAGGCCATGCTTATCAGCATGCATCACCCAGTGTTTTACACCGCCTGGCATTACCCCACCACCCCTCCAGAAAAATCTCCCATGTGTCACCCCATTTTTTCGGTCACTGTATGTATAAAAATTTGCATCTCGCCCAATGCACTGTAGTCTTGGCAATCTATTGTGTACAAATTGCAAAGTTTTAGGCCCACGATTGAAAAAGTAGGCAAAACGCTTGCATCTCGTGGCATATACCTATATATTATTTTGTCCTAACTCAGTGTTCTAGACTGACCAGTTCCAGAATGTTTACAACAAATTTCTTCGCTTGCCAACATTCAAGACGGTATTCAACGGATGATATCTTTTACATTTTAAAAGATTTTCACTTCTTTTATCCGTTTTCCTCATTGGACAGAATTTTCGCAGATTTCTCATTGAAAAAGTAAATTTAGGTGGACGGTAGTTGGGTTTCATTTTGGAGGGAGGTTGATTGGATAAGCATTGATGTAGCAAAATGGTAGAAAGATTACCCATAGAATCCGGTTGCGAGACACTGTCCTATTAGGGCTGCAAATTGTTCAGTCTCATGAATGACCCAGTAAGCCTTCCATATAGAAACTTCTTGTGGCTGGTCGTTGTCGAGTTATTTTTAAAACACGGATTAATGAATAACACAAATTTTATTGATGCTGCAAATTTTTGTTTTCTGTGCATCCCACAACGACCTACCTGAAGCGCTATTTCCAAATGAAGATTCTTATTTCTCACGGGAAGTTTTTTGATAGAATAATGGATCAAGAAATATGGCATGAACAGCGTTGCTATTGTGTTGGTATTTAAATGTAGCGCAATCTTTAAGCCATTCAGGTTTGAGTACCAGAAGTATCCAGAATTCTGCCAGGTGATTTGGACTCACCTAAAAGTGCCTAAAAATGCAGAGCTTCCAATAATGGGCAGCTCATTTTTTTGTATTTTTGCATGAAGCCGCGGTTGCGTAGCGAAGACCTTGAACGGAACGTTTCGTATGAATAGTGTTATCATTGTGCGCATTTAAAATGAAATCCAAAGGTTCTCTGTTTCTAACTTTTTTCTAATAATGAATCTGTATAGAGAAATTTATTTGGGTCAAATGCATACATACTTAATACAATTTCTGTCCGCCTAGACTAGTTACGCTAGCAAGTAGGCAAGTCAGTTTATCCCGTAGATATTTGTTAAATAGGATTTATGGCGCTTCTAGAGGTAATTTTAAATAAGCAATGCGAGCGAAATGATACGTACAAATCTGCGAGCAAAGGGAAACTAGGCGAGGCTAGCACGGGTTACAGAAAGTGGAAATGCCTGCATTTGAACCGTAAACTGTAGCCCATGTGGTGAGCGAGTCTAACGCACCTATCTGTATAACCGGAATTGATGCACTTGGTATTGATGTCATCTGAGTGGATGTCATGTGCATCTTTGGCACTCCTGTAAGTGATCAGTTTTCCACAGACGGTTTTGATAATATTCGCCTTCTGTAAAATCAAGAATAATTATCACTGGCACACCAGAAGGATTCTATGGCGGGAGAATTTTGATAAAAACTGTATTTTCCCTATTCGTTCGTGTGCATGTTCGCCATCTTCTACTAGCCTGTGTTGTTCATTTGGTCAGAATTTATCCTCAAAATTTTCGACCTAGAGATAAAAAACGAAAAAATAGGAATTGTCACGTTTGTTCCCCATTCGGCCCCGCAAGTGCCACTTTCAATTATCCAGTTTGATTACTTGGTGAAGCGCAAAGCTTGCTCTAGAATACTTGTCTGGATGTTTTCTCATTTGACCAGAGGGAATTTGTTTTTTACTCCATTCTTCTTCCGGCAGATGTCCCAATTAACTCCCGGAGTTGAGCAGGCCCAATTAAGCTGACGAATTACGCAGTCAACTGTATCTGACAAAACGACCAAGCGTGTTTCAAATCATTCTGGTATCAAATACACCAGCATGATGTGGAATTTTATTTTGTACCGAAGATTAAACAAATAGCCGTTTGTTGTCTCATTTGAATCACATAAATAGTGCCACTGTATGAGAATATTTCTTGCCGGAATATCTAGTACACATAATAAACTATCGCCGAGAAAATACCAGTACGACGAAGTGCTCAAAAGGTCAATGTCTACTGCTTACGCTACTCTTCTAGTCACATTTCCTTGGAGACGAAATAAAAAGGTAGTGATTCTTCTTCCTTTTCAAAAGAACTCCATTCACTTGGATGAAGACTGAGAAAAAATCATGTATGAAGGTTGATCAAGATGAACGGCTTCCGGAAGCTTTCTGCCGCATGATCAACACTTCTAAAACAACACACACGAACAAGACATTAGCAATAGATTTAAAGAAGAGTTGCGCAATCAATAAAGAAGTCATCACAACTCACTAACAAATATCTACCAACAAGTGAACATTTAAAAGGGCTGCTTTCCTTAGTTCAAACAAAACTTTATCGAAATCAACCAAGCGGGGAAATTTACTTTCAAGCACTAATCTGCCTTGTGCATTTCAAAAAAGTCTGGTGTTAGATTGGAAACAGTCGTTCTGTCATTTGTTAGTTCCCTCACAAAACTTTACAACAAACTACTTTATTTACCTTCCTCAAAAGATGTGCAGTTCTGTGTTTTGGTTGTATATTCGACCTAATAACAATCGAAATCGGGATAGCTTGCTTGGGAATTTTGGAGTGATTTGGTGTTCGACTAGAAAATGAATTTACTGAAGCGCAAAGAAACATTGGAGGATTTACTCCATCCTCGGTTGACTGCCTCTTTACGGACTTTGTTCCACTTAATTTTTACATCGATAGAAAGTCGTAAAGGTTTTATTCCAAACTGTATAACATTTGGTAATAGCCAATAAAGAGTTTTGCGTGTCAAGGAAGCACACGAAATTCCGGTGCATGGAACTATGATCACCAAAAATTGATTTGATCCATTCGTGATCGGTCTTCTGCTGCCTACTGACAGTAGACTAAAAATCACCATTCACATTGAGTGTTAGACGAGCGGGTACGTTCTGTCTCTTCACACTAAGTTATTTCATCTTTTGAGGTATCCAGACACTGTAAAATGACTAAATTAACCAAGTTGCGACAGTGGCTTGCGGTCCCTGTCACATGCATACTGCACAGTAAGATCTGCAGTTTCGACTTTTAATTCCGTTTAGGTAAAATCTTCCTCGATTTAATTCTTGCAGGAATTAAAAAATCTTTTTGAATATTGAAAATAAAAATGGTCATGTGGACGCAATCAACTGCTTGTTTGCTTCTCAAATGAAAAGATTTCTTAAAAACAGCTGTCTATAAAGGACTTTGAATGGAGTAACTCGCGATATTTCTTCCACTGACTCTTCCCAGTACTGCATTGCCAATGGTTTTGCTTAATACAGGAATGCGTCCATCCAATTTTCACTCGTTCTAATGCTTTACACGGATTTTTATAGACATTCCCACTAGCTGTTCACGACATCAACTGCAGCTGTGACTGTTTGTTTTCCCTGGCGTATCACGCAAACGCGTTGGATCGCTTAGGTTGTACCTAACTGGGGGTGAGCTCGATATATCAGTTATGACTGACGGGTAAGAATAGTGGACTCCAAAACAGTATCCAGGATTTAAATTGTACTTACTCGATGGGCTAAGCCGCTCTACAAATTTCAATAAATGGGCGTGTTTCGCAACTTATGAGGTCTTATTTTTCTCCTTAATTAGGCCAAAATATGCTCAATAGTCATATATTTTCCGGGGCTTCACCACGGAAAATGTAGATTGACATGTGAATTTAGTAGTAGTACCCATTTAGTATCATTAAAATTTTGAAACCATAGGTGTCTGTTTTTGAACTGTGTTGCCAGCAGTCATTGGATTAATTACATTTGACACATCCAATTGCTTGATCAATTCCGCATTCAAAACTCGATCGATCATTCAGTCTGAACAATGAAAATGTAAACGGTAACCTGCAGACTTGGGAAATTCGATACTGTATTACCATAGTGCACGTCAAATGACATCAGCTTAACGGAAGAAAACCAGTCTCGAATAGAAACCGCATAGTAACATCTCTCCGAGTAAAAATCGCCGCAATGACATCTCGGTGTTCTAACACCCAGCCAAATAGCACCATATCGTGCCAGAAATGCGGCGAAAAACGAGCGACCCAGCCATCGGTAGTCAAAACCTAGTATGAATTATATACCGTTAACAACACATTTTAGATTCGTTGTTGGCAGTTTACCGTACACACACAATTGCCGCTTTATATCCTATTCAGACTTGACGAGACTTAAAGTCCACAAACGTTTCATTCCTTGTTAAATTGTTTTTATTTCCGGCGGAATTTGACACGGTAGATGGCACTGAAATGCAGCGCAACTCGGAACAGCATTTGACCGGTCCAATAATTACATCAACAAAAATTGTAAACCGCTGTAAAACTCATCAGATCTTGAGGATTAAATGGTCAGACCCGTTAATTAATTTTCAGAGATAATTGCTTTTGTTCCTACGTGGGTAAATATTTTTTTCAATTGGACCAAAATAAATATATCCACTTTTCGGCCCGAATTAATTAGGCGTAAATAAAACTTCCCCCGTCATGTGCATACAAATGCAACCGGAAAAATTTGTTGACTTGTTCGTCATAAGGTGTACGTTTCTTTCTCCGAAAAGGATTATATTTAGTCTTACAGTAATTAATTTCTTGATCGACCCTTATTCCACATAATCCCCGATGGTGTTATTCTGATCTGTATACTAGCCCTGGATGACTAGGCACGGCTCTCGGTAATCAAATTCCTATGGCTGTTTGGTATGCGACGATTTAACCAGGCATAAACGACTATGCCAACTTATTTTTCATTCTCATCACCCGGAAAAAATGAAGATACATGAAATAATCAGTTCTAACGGGTTTAATCGGAGCGAGGAAGCCAACGCACCGATAGTTTTGCCAATTAGGAATGTTACCAGTAGCCCCTTTTGCACTTTGTAGCGGAGCTTCCACTATACAGCTGCTGACCTCATAGTTAAACTACTAACCCAGGCCTTGCTGCGATTGTGTCATCACAGGAAATGTTTGTTTATCTACTGAGCTCTTGGGTTTGCTGATCAGATGCTAGTAATTTCAGCCGATGTGCAAAAGCAACTGTAGGACTGATCTGTGGCCAAACAATACGAGAAAATAGACTTGCAAATTGTTTGGAGAAAAGAACTCTGCATGTAGTTTCTCTCTAGTGTCCGTTCTGATCGCTTCTTCGCCTGTTATTTTGCTGAGTACAAATTTGTTAGGACTTTTGTGATGGATCTTTTCCTCGTTTTTGTGGGTCCCAAATATTACAGTGCGCTAGTTGTATGATGCAGAATAATAGAATAAGATTACAGACAGTTTCGAGTAAATATGCCTAAAATTACCATACAAATTGTTACAATGCTTTCCCGGTGGTGTTTTAGGAGAAATTGGATTTCCCGGGATCTGAAAACAACCGGGTATTATTGACGATGAGGGAATGTGTAAAATTAAACGAAGTCTAAAGTGTCAGCTACCAGGTAATCCGAAAATGCCAGTCAATTAGGGGATTTAAACAAATCACCGTCTGGCTCTAGGTAAACCACCATTTGTTTACATAGTCTAGTTCTTCTCCCTTATTTTTTTGTTTGCGTCCGACGCGCGATTCCCCGTTCTCCTTAACGCGACGAAAGAATATTTCCACCGAAATGCGGGATAAATCCTTAATCCGCTTAACTTGGACGCAACATTTATTTGACTAAACTTTCGGGGCCTCCCCGTGGACAACCGCCCTTTTCTCGTCTTCTTTTTCACGCTTTCTGGTCAGGAAATCCTTTCTACTTTAGGGACTAAATTTATCTGGCCTTTTGAGAAACTATATTCTCACAAGGCAGCATGCAACCATGGAGATACAAATGGAATTGCAGAAATAAACTACCTCTGAAGGCAAATGAAACTTTTGTGCCTCACATCACGGGAAATGCAAAATAGTCTGAAATGAGTGACGATTGGATGAGGAGTGATTAACTCATACAGCTTACTGTTTTTGCCTCAACTTCCGTTGCTCGGTGCTAAAATCCTGCCACGTGTTTGGTGATTTCAATTCGACGCTATTATCTATGTGAATATTTGTCATTTCTGACGAAGCGGTTGGTCTCCTAACCGATTTTGATAGTCACACTTCTACGCGGTGGTGTTTGGAAATAATCAGATTGCTTGCAGTCTAGTCACCACTAGCCGACGTAATGTCTTTCGGTTGAATGCATCTTTGGCGGGCTAATACAAAATTGACAACAAGTTTACCACGAAGCTTATTGATTTGTCAAGATCGGAGAAAATTCGGAGAGCTTGGTAATGTCGAAACTATATCAAAACACCCGAGAAGTTGTTCGTCCAGTAATTATAACAGTCTAGGTATTTGGGTCATATTAGTACTTTTTCCTCCCAGTGATAATATTGTTTTGAAAATTGATCTGTATTTTTTTTCGCTACCTGTGGCATGCGCATGCAATTCATCCCAAAAATTCTTACTAAGTCACAAGTCCCAAACTCCATCCTACTAGGAATCTTTCATTAATATAACTTCTTTTCTGGATTTTGGTTTAGTGAGGAGACCAGTCTTTTGTCTCTCGTTCGTTTCATTTTGGCCAGATAATCCAAAACGAGTACAAGACTACGTTTGTCGAATTGGGTCATTACCGTTCCACTTGCTTGAGTGAACTCGGCACCATGGGACCGAGCGAATTAGGGACTCAGGGTCACGCATTCCATTAGGCCGTCACAACCGATGTTTCGAAATCCGCAAAATATTGTCAAAACACCCAGCCAACGTTATTGTGGGCAGTATTGAAAAGTTTCTGCTGGCACCCTTGTTGTTTTTGCAGATAGAAAGATCGTGATTTCTCTTATTTCTTCACATACTTCGGACACAACGACATTCGATTAATCATCAGATTTGGAGCAGATGAGAATCTATCCGGAATAAGCGCGAAATTGCACTCGCTGCCCAGTCTTACTAGAACCTTTCAGAAGAATTGAAAACCAATTTTATGAACTGGCCAGCTTAAAGATTTCCCCATCTGAATCGAAATTCCGTTTTTGATATAGGTACGGGAAAATCACCTACCGGCTTATGCAAATAGAATGAGGAAAGCTTCCAACAAATTGGCTGTAACCCTTTGGTGTTGCCTGTGATAATTGCAAACAGCTATGCAGCCGAAACTGGGCAAAACTCACAACCGGGGAGAACTATGCCACATGATCTTTGAAAAACGTGTTGATCCAGACCGAAAAATAAAGATTTTCTTCGTAACACGTCAACAGTATTTTCGAAGCATTTAGAAAACTGATGATTCCATTTTGCGAATTGACAAAAGAAAAATGATAAAATGCTTTAGCATAGTAAGAACTGATTTATCTAAGCTTGCCGACTACAGCTAACTACTTACATTGTCCTAATATCGCGACTCTGGAAACTTCTACCAAATAACCCTCACAGTTCAATGGTCCTTTGTCTTCAGGCCATATTTTCGGTCACTTGGTTTCCGATACCGGAGGTGTAATTTGCCTCCTCAGTTTTCAATCACATATTCAATGATTAAAACCTGTATCGGCACCGCGTGCACCGTTGATCGCATTCAAGATGAGATGCTACGTTCTCGACTTTAAGATACAGATAACACATACATGCTTAACCTAGAAAATAGTTTTAATTAAAAAACTGATGAATATATTTTGTCGTGCAGTTTGAAATAAAATCAATAAGCTCTCCTGACGAAATGCGAAACAACCAAAATATCACTTTCAGCTCTCTATTATAAACTATTGCCTTAACATCGAAGACTGCCTACTTTTCATGTCGTTTTCGGCTATTTTAATTAATTTGCTCTGGATGGGTTTTGCAAATAAATTGAAAACAATTTCTTAAAACCCTTAGTTTCGAATCCTTTTTCTGAAAGCAACGGTTTGACAGATTACTTATATCCTTGTATTGAACCGTCCACAAAAGGCCAGCAGCTTTCCGATAAAACAGGAACAATATTGCTTACATCTGTACAGGAAACCTTGAGTTCATAAATGAGCTTCTCTTTTCCAGTCTGTCTCTCCAAACACGAAGTTTTCGGACAAGTTACTGGTTCCCGATATAACTAGTTTTATTGGCTTAGCGAGAGATAAACCATGAACTTTGTGAACAAATGTCGCGTGCATCAAACAATTCGGTTAAAAGTCACATTGGAACTACAAGTAATGAGTACTATCTGCGTTTCGGATTGCAATTGGGCTTTGCTCAAAAACCTCACTGTAGAAATGCTTTAATTCCGACTTGTGTGGTTTATTTTGTGCTAAAAGAATTAATCTGCTAAAAAACGCCTTAGCATGAAATTTCCGCATCCAACTCTCCATGGTTTAGCTGAACCCCACTTGATAGGAATAGCCGGGTTTGTTCCTAAAATTTGATGTTGCGGTATTAAAGAATCATCAGCACTATTTATCAAGTTCATCGTCACTTGAAGTGTAAAGCGACCTAGTGAGAAAACTTTGTAGTAAAATTTCCTAATCGCTGGGCTTGGCTGTTAGGCTTTGGTATGACAACAACAACAGCAAAGCGGTCACTGGTGCCACCGTTCGTATATATCGATTTCGGTGGCCATGGCTATCCAAATTTCTTGTTGTTTTGCTGAGCGGTCAGGGACGAACACATGCTGCTGAATGTGGATCCAACTAGAGGTCGCAGAAAATAGCTCCAGAAATTTACAACACCGTGTTCACTGTTCGTCCAAGAACCACTGACTAAGTAAGGTTCGGACAATTCATTAGCACTATTTTCAGTACGTTTTCAACGAGGTAATGACAATTTTGTAGTCTAGGATACACGTCACATAAGAAATGCACCAACTGTTTAGCAAGCTCTTACTGATGCGATTTCAATGGCAACTTAACGCAAACGTAGTAAACATATCAGTTTCAACTAACTACATATTTCGGACACCTAAAGAGGCAAATTTTTTACATGATCTCACAAGGAGACAGTCTCTTGCCACATAGCTCAAATTAAAACCAAGTTTTATGCAAATCTATAAAAATCGATAATGAGTTTGGGCTGAATTTAGTGAAAAAATCGAGACAGGCAGTTTTCTTCCGAGCAGTAAATGATTTACTCAAGGTGAGTATGAATTAAATGACATTCTTGCTTTTGTTTATAACAAGGAAACAAACAGGGACATTTCAGGGTGTGAAAAGTCAAATTTACTTCCGTACTTCTATTTGTGTACAACTGTGAAGAACGAATGTTTTATGAACGTTTTGACTGCCATCAAGTGACTTCTTGGGGAACTTTATGAGTGGGACTACAAAGGGTTTTCGATTTATTGTGAATACATTAGACAGTACTAGAGGAAGACTCAATCAGGACTGTTAATCTTTTCGTTTGATGTGCCTTCTTGACTAAGATTAAAACATTTTGTTCCACTTTTGATAATAATCTCAATAAGTTTGTTTTGCTGGTGTAATATAATAAATTACATCTAATAAAAGGCATGGTTTTCTAATTGCTTGACTTTTTATGATCTGGTCCCGCTTGCCGAGCGATCATAGCTATCAGAGTAGGACTTTTCTATTGAATAGTACTAGCGACATACGGTTTGCATCCACAATTTATCATTTTGCAATAATATTGTTATAAAAGACAATAATAAAATATCATTAAGGTTAGAACGGCTAGTACTTTTCGCCTGCTTTGCCAGTGAACACGGCGGATAGGACACATGTCGGCATTTCAGTTAGCTAAAAAAAGATTGGACAGCAAATTCCATAAAATCTGAAGCAAGGCCCTAGGTTCTGAAGTACCATTTGATCATGGTCTAGTAGAACGTCGCAGAAACGGTTAACTCAGTAGATTTTATTTCTTCTACCACTGATGTTTTGCATATGCCGCCATCAAATAGCAAAACCCAACTGGATAAATAATTAGCTATTTCTGGTCAAAACGAATGTCCGCCTGTCCATCTAGACCTAGTTATCATTGTCGGTCTGCGCAATTTGCTGTTCAGATTGTCATTTTTGTTACGGATGCAGGAGATCAGAATACTCGATTGAATAGTGAATAAACCATCACGAACAATGGTGCACATGGACGGGTTTTTAACTAGCGCGGTAATTTCCATTGTATGACGGGAGACACGATGAAAATCATCATAAAAGTGAAACACTTGCGGTGTTTCTCGCATCCTTTTTTATTGGCCTTAATATATCGACATCATTACAGGCCTGTGTTTAAATAGTTCAGAAGGTATCGCCTAATAACAATGCAGTATAAACTGCGAAATGTTGATGCACTGGTCCCATCATGAATTCTAAACCTGCGGAACGTTTGCTAACTTTGCTGCTCAGTACATATCAGTTTCTTGATGCTATTTGTTCTTGCCTAAAATAAATTTATGAAAGGAGTCAAGCACTTTCGCTTGATTAACTTTAATGCTTGAGACAACCTACTAAAAATTGCGCCCAGTTTTCTAACCTTTTTGAAAGTCTCCCAAATTGCTCCAGTTGGTCTGACCTAAGTTCGGTGGAACATACACGAAATTTATGAATGATTCATAAATTCAGCGAACTTCCCCGTTGTGCTAACCGATTCCGTACGAAGATGCGAATTTCAATATGCCCAAAGACAGGTCTACAAATACTTACTGCGTCCCGCCGTACGTGTTCCACAGTCGGTAATTCTAAACAGTCAAACCGTTCAAGTCAGTACTCAAAATTTATATAACCATAACAGAGTGGAGTAGGCTAGCTTGTTCTCGTGTTAAGAGAATTTGTATTTGAAAATGTTTTGTACACCAGGAAAACAGAATGAATCCGAGAAGCAGTCAGAAATTTTCCACCCGAAACAGTTTTCTTTACACACTTGCTCAAGGAACAGACAAAATCTGTCATACGCTATGACATATGGGTTTCACCGAAGTTTTGTTTAGGGGTGCAGATGACTAAAAATTGCTGCCTGATATGTTTTGTGAAACTCTTATAGAAACCATGGGCTTATCATACACCAAATCATGAAAGTATCTAGATCGTGCTCAAATACCAAGGTACATATGGACCATTAAAACATTAAACAAACTGATTTTTTGAGCTTTTGGGAGTTTGGCCAAACTACGTGAGGGGGCCTTTCGGCCAGACTGAATCATCCAACTTTCATTAAGAAAAATGTCGAGATCTACTTACTTTGTGTGTATTTCGATGCTGTAAATCCCCTAGTTTAAGTTTTTGACCATTTCAAATTGTCCTACAGATGCGTTGAAGTAAACGTGTTTCAACTTGCCAAGAAGAGGGAACAATTCAAATTATAACTGTCAGTAGAGATATTTCCATTGCATGCAAAGACCCCGTATTGACTAAGGCCACAGTCACCCGTAGTGCTGCACCTAAATAAACTGTTGAGAGCCAACCACAACAGGACAACTGATTGGATGTTTCGCCCATAAATATTCTCCCTAGATTTTCGTCCCAGTTCAAGGCTGATGGATGCCTAAAGCTAGCTAGATCGCAAAGCACCGTTAAGCGCAGCTCACAGGAATTGGGATTAAATTAACGTCTTGAGACAGTTACACGGGTTACTGAACTATTGTAAGCTGACCAGTTTGAGTTCACTGGGTAGAGGTTCCGTTGAAAAAATTAAACCACCTGGTGAAATTTTCTGTCGCTACAAAAGGCGATTGATGTTTCTTAGTACGTGGGCGTGTAATATTGCTATGATGCCATAAATAAGCACGTGGTCACAAGGCTGAAACAGCCACTGACAAATTCAGGCCTACAAGGTAAAATGTAGTCAAAATGAGGATGGGCTAGTAAAGACGAAATGTACAAACAAACGCTTTCTAATGGAAATGTTAAATTAAATGTCAGATTTCGGTTCTAAATGTATTCATGCACATTCCCAAAGTACCTGAGTAAGGGCAATAAAAATCTGTGACTTACCAAAACGTGTGCTCGGCCATGAAAGTGTTTTTCGTCTTCCCCGGTCATTTTCTGTTTACGGAAAGCGCCGATCCAGAATGTTCACAAACAAAAATTGGCCAGGCAGCTTTACAGTAATAAAGACAGTGTCACGCAGACAGAGACGAAATTATAGGGCTACAATAAGGACAGCGAAAATATCAACATTTCATGACACTTCATAACACTCTCAACTTTTGTGCAAACACAAATGCCACAAGTAACGTATGCGTTTAAGCTACTGTTTGCTGTCATCCTTTCAGTCTGGATGAGCAAACCTGAGACCCTACGATTGGAGAACTTTAAACGGTCATCCAGCTTAGTAGTGTTCTTCTGGCTGGTTGGTTGGTGGAAGATCAACGCGATGCAGAGAACGGCACGCAAGTCACTCCGAGAGATGCGCACCAGGCAACCACGCGCGTTTGCTTGTCTTTCGCAGAAAACGGGGTAGCGATATTGTTTGAGCGAATGTATATGATTGGACTGTTCTGCTCGTTTACATTGGTTTAACGGAAACTGGGTGTGTGCCGAATGAGCGACAAGAGTAAATCCAGCGAAAATGAATATCCGTTAACGAGTAGCTGAGCCTAAACATTTTTTTCAAATCTGCTCTTTTTCTCTGATAATGGTGCCCTTTTAGGCACTGAAGATCCACCCCGAGGAATAAAACGTGATTAAACATCGTCCACTTCTGTTTCCTTTCTTCAACTGTGATTTTATAACCCTGAGAGAGTAGACAGCTTCGAATGATTCACTAAAAACAAAATCACAACGACACTGCGCGATTTCATTTAGGAAAAGAGCTTTCAGCGAGCATACAGAAGCTATTTATTGTCCTTTAGAAGTGAAAACGAATCGACGGACTTAGAACTATCGAAAACCTGACAGAAAAATACTACCTTCTGGTCAGCTTTCCCAGCTGACCTTCAGACTTGTTGTAATGACGTCAGGGAAGCTATAAATGCCCTTTTTTCTTTGCTAAGTCCAATTTAATATGGGCCCAGATCGAAGTAATTGATTGCTTATGATCTGTTTTACCACCATAAAAGAAAACGTACATTTAAGGTGAAAATACTTAGAAAATGACGCAAACTGAATAAGAATGATCCCTAGGTTTACTACTCAAGGATTCCCTAGTCCGTTTAATCGGTACAATTCAGTTACCGGCCTTGTATTAATCGCAGTTATGGTTAGATGAACAAATCAAGCTCTGCTCTGAAAATTTAATAACGGAAAGTATAGATATTGGTTTTTAGTGGTCGACAGTAAAAACAGGGAAAATCTGATTTCTGGCAATGTGAACACCGAACTAAAATTAATTTGGCAGTCATACCTTAAATTCTCATTTGCTCAAGTGGAAAAGATGGAGATTTCATCGGCCTTCATGGTCTGTTACAGAGAACAGAAATCCGATTGTGTGGAGACGTGATCTTGAGTGGTATCGGTTAAATCCTATTCAATGCTTCAAAGCAAATAAGATAATTTAAATGGCAGTTTGCGCCAGCACCTCAGCAAGAAGACAGCATTTTTCATGCCGAATAGCAATCGATGAGACACTTTGGCAATACAAAGCAAACCAGTGCATTTATTACATTTTCTAATATGTTCACATGTTCAGAAGTTTTACTTTGATGCTCAATAGCAAGTTCACGAATGAGTGATCTGATCGGGCTTACAAGATTTACAAATATCTGCATTCCAAAACTGTAACCTCGTCAAGGACAAAAGGGGTTCATATTTCTTATCTTATGCCTCTATATGCCTAGAATGACAATAATATTATCCGATTACCGAAATTCATTGGGCAAAGTTCTTATTTTTTTATGCAAAAACTCACTTTTGATTGTCCAAAATAAAATTTCAGTCGTCTAATCACAGATAGGCATTGTTAACGGCCCCAGTAAGCTCATTTAGTTGCCGCAGGCTGAATATTCGAAGTTCCACAGTACTAACTAAGTCTACCGGGTTCTGAGTGACCATGAAAGATACAGAACAACGTTCCGCCTACAGCTTTAGCATTTAAAATGAAAGCTGTAAAACAATCAAGATCATCTTACCCCGTTTCATTGGTCGATTAATCTTCAAAATGAACGGCATGATATTAGTGCTGGTTGTGTGTCCATAGATGCCTGCATTCCAATTAAAATTTTACACATGTCACTCAGTACAGACCTGAAAAACGAAGAATAAAATCAGTAAGAAAATAAGCAGAACTTTGATCCATCTTGAAACGTCAAAGATCGTTTCTCCCAATTTAAGAGGTTTTGGAAACTATCAGAAGAGGTCCAGCAAATTCAAGCAATAATTTATGAGGCCAAAGGACAGAGTTTTATATCACATCGAAACATCAAAGTGAAATTGCGATGAATTATCGGGTAGAAGACGAGTATGATTTAAAAGTACTTTTGTTCACAAAATGGCTCACTGTGATATTGCGAGTTGTCGGGTAGATCATTCAGTGATATGAGAAATACACGACTGAGGTCTGATAGCCAACTGGCCAAGAAAACAGGAAGACGTAGTTAAGACCATGAAAACACACTGAAAAATAAGATGGTAGTTAATGATTCTATTATCTTCGGGGAGCCACCGCTTCTGTAGTGGAGGACGTGGCTGTTGGGTTTTCTTTTCTCCATTTGCAGCCGTCTACTCACTTTCGTGCTAATTGTTATCTGTGTTGCTCGCTCAACATCCAGCTAATTCTGCACAGAAAAATGGTCTTGTTGTAATAGAACATTGACAACGCATTCAAATTGGCCGAGACTTACGAAATGGATCATCATCAAAACACTTGCAGATTGGACTCATTTTGGACAGACAAATCATAAATTAGATAAAAACTGCTAGAAGTGGGTATAATACTGTTGGGTCATGAAATAGGAACAATAAATAATGAATGATCAGGAAGTTAAACCAAATAAAATTGTGCATGACAGACAAGAAAATGTAAATTTTCCAGTTATTTAGTCAACACAGGTTATTTTTTGTTTGCCCGTTTGAGGGAAAGAAATGGTTTTCACATTAAAATGTTTCCCATTGCGTAATTCAAATAACTGTTTTATTGCGTTTTATCGTTCAGAAAACATGGTGAATACACACCTTGGGCACTAAGGTTCCGGATACAGTGATTAGGGTCAGATGACCTGAAATAAAAGGTTAGTTGCAATATCCGGCCGTACAGCAGTACAGATCAGTAAACAACTCATCAGATCCACTCTGCTCTGACAGTGAACGCGAAACTCAGTCCGATTCACCGAAGAGTAACGGTTGTCTACGTCCAAGAAGATGGTTTGCGTCAGCATGACGACGTTCAGTCGTCTTTTAGTGTAGATAAACCTTCGAAATCCGGTTGACTGATTGCGTTCTGGAGTGGCGAGATCACGAGCAATCTCGGAAAGACTGAGAAAGTGAATCAGCGATTTCTTATTATCCCGTTCCAATAATGAAACGAACTCTAAATATTTGTTCGAACTTTTTACTGGTTACAATGGACATTACCTATAATTGGGACCAACTATCTTATAAAAATGATCATTCGTACACCAGTCGCTATAAAGAGAATGTTCCAGATCTACGTTGTTTTGTTGTGTTGTTTTGTAGATTTGTAGTGTTGCCCAAAGAAACGCCTCCCCTACACAGAGGTCAAAACTTTGCGTGCAAGTTAAGTAAACAGTAGACCAAAAATATTTTAGTGTGAACGGATTGACATATGACTATTCTCAAGGGGTGGTGCACTAACGCATAATCCACCTTCGTTTGAAGGATAGATTCACATTTTCGCGTTATTGTTTCTATGGAAGTCGTTTTCTACTTGAAGGTCTCAGTCGCGTTGTCGCCCTGCAAAATCATCTTTATACGCAGTGCATCGGATCACCACTTATAAGCAGATGTTATCGTTCACAATGTCTTCCGGTAAAAACCGGCTCCTTCCTTCCATCCATCAGATGATTTCCCAGTCCTAAACTGTGGCCCCTGTGCGCTGCAGTAGCACAACCTGCATATCAGTTGCGTTAACTTTAGAGTTCTTTAAAACATCTGTTCGAAGACACTGCTTGGTAAAGAGAATGACAATTCATCGGCCGAGATTGCCAGTTTCCTTCATTCACTTCGCACCTACCTTCTTCATGTCCATTCCAAACTCAACGTTCATCTAGTAAAGAAACAGGTGGAACTTTCATGATAGAAGTTCATATATCGAGGAGACTATGTAATCTGAGGTTGTGTAGTTAAAGGGCTTGCCAACCATATTCGCTGGACAAACCTACTTGGACTCAAAATCTACTCCAAGGTGGCAAATGCTTTCTTTGTGTGTGGTCACGCTTTCCATGGGCGCTGGTTACTTTGGACCTGCTCGACTTTCACAACAAATCGTATGATGGCCTTTCATGTATCGCATGATGTGCAGGTATATTCCAAATCAAAGGATTACAGATTACTCACGGGAACGTTCGTATTGCAAGTAGCCTGGTTTCCATGGATGCTTGATTTATATTCCAATGATGGAGGAAATTTCACTCTGAAAGTTTTACTCAAGAAACATATTTTTTCGGAATATTTAGTGGAAAAAGATGACATTGGTATTATTTACCACAGGTATGAATTAAACAATTCTTTCTGTTTATCAGTTATCTAACACACGAATTATTGTGGTAGGCATTGGTATCGTTTATCGTCTTGCATTTACTTCGTATGTTGATGATCATAGTACTATCCTACCTATGATTGTGCCTGAAGTTCATTCGTCCGAGAGCATCCCCACTGCATCGAAGCTTCTTTTTCCAATGACAATTAAGCTTATCAAAATAATCAGAGATCATCCACCAACTGAGAATGAGTTTTACCAAGCTTCAGCAAGTGCCGATGGAGGTGTGTATTTTTTTCTGATCGGCGACATAAAAATTTTGAAAATGCTTTTAGTGACTCTGATAAGTTATGTTTGCCGAAGATCAAGTTGCTAGTGTTCACAGGATCTCAGTCGAATAGATTCGTATTTTGGTTGTAAGCATTTCATTACTAACCGAAAGAACATTATTTTCATAACAACTGATGATGAACCACTTGCAGAATAAAATTTGAACTTAACAAGCTTGACCTTTAGGAAAGGAAGGTATTTGCCTGCGACTAAAGCAGATAGTGATTTTCATTAACTTTGCGGATGTGCGATGGTCTGAATCATTGATTCATGATCAAATTCTCGGTGATTAATCTCAAATCAACGTATGAAATCCTAAAGTCGAATAACTAGCTAAGAATTAGGTATATTAGAAAGTCAGAAAATATCCTGAAGTTAGGATGCGCTCGAGTAGATCAAAAATTAGTTCAGTTACGTTCGTAGCATTAGTGACATGTTAAATGGAATATCGGATTTTCACCGTTTAACTTCGGTTTTCGTTGCAGACTTACCTGAGACTTCGAATTACATTTGCTCAATTTGTACTATTGCGGTACATTTGTTTAATAGTGTTGTAGATGCATGCACAGTTTTATAGCTGTGCAGACCGAGAGTGCTGCATCCTCTCTGGACCGTCGCAGCGTAAGCTTGAGGCGCATACTTAATTGTAGCGAAAATAAACGATGCTGGCTTCATGGTTGGAAACAGTCTGAATTTTCTGCCAAACATTTACATATGTGGATGAATGGCCAATATACAGTCAGAGCTTTGCCATGCTTATGTCACTACTCGAGCTCCGTTCGATTAAGCAACGCGATTTATAACTGACTGGTTTACGCCCTTGCTCTTAGACTGCACCCATTCCAAAAGGTAAAGCTTAGATAGTCGGAGCGGGTTAATCTTAGGGGAACGAAGCAAAGAGTATTATTAACGAGCGAACGTGAACCATACAGAGGCGCAGTGTCCTTGATAATATGACCACCCAAAGTAGCCATAAGCGACTAGCTAAAATAAACAAAATGATCACTGAGATATATTTAGAAATGTTTAGAACTGAAGCGCACTCAATAGGCCTCATGGCTCTGAAAATTTCTTGGATAAAGGAACTTTTCCAGATGAAGCCGCTTGTTTAGAATCCGACCTGAACCCGTTGCCGTTGACCGGATAGTTGAGACATTCAAAACCGGAAACAGAAAAAAAGCATTTCTTCTCGTTGACGACTACATTTCAGACATAAAACTCTAAACAGCTTCAAAAGTAAGCATCATGATCGGTTTTATCTGAAGTATGCTCGACGACGTTATCCTGGTAAGCTTCGGTTATCTCAATATCTTCCGTAGGATTATTCGTCACTTGTTGAATGATCGCAGGTGAACTGCTCGGGCCAAAAGGCAAAACATATACTGATAAACTCTGAATGGTGCACTGATGATAATTACTGGCATTCTTAATACATTCAAAGGAATCTGCGTATACTCACCTTCCGAGTCAATTTTTCGAAACCATTTTGAATCATTTATACCATTCGGTAACTATTCGGTTTCAACAACATTAGATGGATATTGTTTTGGTCAAAGATTAACGCTCAAAAGGTAATCCAATCATATTAAAGGGTTTCGCACCAGAATTTATTCGGAATAAAATTGGGATGAGCGAAGATGAAGTTTCCACTGGTACGGGCATTTGTTGCCAACTAAATCATAGTGGACTCAGACAGCTTAAAACACCGTGCCCCTTTTATCTAGTTCATCAAGACAGAAAGAAAGCAGACTGTGAGATGCAAACAGTTTGTGTTATACTTGTCAGTCGCATTCATAAATCAATCTAACACGTATGAGGCATCCTTGGTTAAAAAGAAATCTAATAGGCGAACATTTTGGGAAATATTAATGTTTGGAAAATTCTAGTCAGGAAGTTAGAGACAGCTTCATAGAAGGTGGGCTAAGTGCATCAGCATCTTTTGCGAGCCTGAAAGTGGACCACGTGAACTGGTAAACAGCACTTTACAGATTGTTAGTTATTTCACTTTGCGACTGCGTAGTAGTTCCTAGAAAAACCGTACTGGGTCAACATTATTTTTTGTCCATCCTGTGCCATGGTATTGGTCAACCGAGATTCCGGTTACGCTGGCTGTCAGGAAAATATTGTTAACGTCTCTCTCAAACTATTTGGAATGTGTTTAGACATGCCTTCCGAAAGCCGTTGCTTCATCCTATCGATAAATGTGTCACTTCAGTTGCGCGTGAACTGATAAACGATATATGAGACGGTTGCCGAAATCCATCCTACAAATGCATCTTAAAAGTTAAAGTTGCGCGGCTAGGAGTACGGGATTTAAGACTAACTTGAGTCTGTGACATTTCGTTTACAAGTTGGCCACCCTTAAAGGTCAGTTTAAAGCAAACCAATTTTTGTTCAGGCTACGCGTCCCGGATAGTGATTGGGTCTATGTAGGTCGTAGATATCGATGAACCTCTCTGGATAATCGTGACGTTCTAACGTCCTTCAAGGGGATGTTTATTACTCCGGTCAAGATATCAGATTATTTCTATTGTAATTGTCCGACAGGTGTCAGGTTATTCTAGGTGTGCGACTGACAAGATCTTCTGTCTACTGTCTTGGGGAACCTTGGAACCTGATTACCGAAGACCGTAAGGAACGATGCGGGGTCTGATAAATGCAGTGTCGGTTACTTCAAGAGTCATTGGTCTTGAACAAAAATACTAAGTCCTGTTAAAATTTGCAGTTTACGAAAATGATTTTAAAAGGTATCAAAGTTGTCAGGCCAAAAATGAAAGGATCTAATTTTGCTGCGATAAAGTTACAATGAGGCCCTTTTTGCTAGGATCAGAAATGGAGATGATTGCTCTACCGAGAACTGGAATAGAAAGTCCTGTGACATTAAGTTCAGTGAGTGAAGTAAAATGGATAGCATATTAAGGGCAGATGGTTGGGCTGTGCTTTATAATAATGAATACAGTTCTACTAGCATCGAAAATAAAGTCATGTCAATTATCTTGAGCAATCTTGGGAATTCTGTGCAAATGAAGGGATTTAGAATAGTAAACAATCAAATAAAGGCATACTAAACCGGGACCAATGTCACTAGATATTCTGCTTTCAGAGTCAACTAATTTCCAAGTTTTGGTAGATTTGATACTGAGTTAACAAGCCTATGCTTAATATATTTGTAACACTTGAACTTGTGATGTGAGCTATACCGGGAATGCCATTCACTACAAGATCCATAGTTTCCTGGTTGATTTCCGTTTGAAGTCAGAATCTTAATGGTTGCCAGACTGCAATCACCACAGTTGCAATTGCTGTTCTTTATTCTGACATTAAGCAAATCGGCATTTGACCTATTTGAGACTCCGCCAGTTTTTTCTTACGAAATAGTGACATTTTTGTTCTTGGCTGCTTTTGCACCTTGAGACGTTTTACAGAAAAGTCGAAGGGATTGGCATGTAAATTTTCGGGCAAAAATTGCTTTTGCAGTAGTAACTGATGGTTGTTGCCAGCAATGAGACGATCTCTAAATTGGTTTCATAACTGGCTGCTTCAGGTTGCAGCTAAAACATAAAACAATGAATATCAAGAAATAGCAACGGGCTTGTTCGTCTGCCACTTTCGCAATATCGTAAAGCTGATAAGTAGGTAATATTCTCCGCTTTAAGTTTTGATTTGACGTTGGAAAGTCTAGGGTTTGTTTCTGCTTTGCATCCAACGGCCCAAATGTCGCAATCCCAAGCACAACACTGTTTCTGACAGAATCTACCATATTAGGCATTCCCAAATTACTTTTGCCGTCCTCTATTTCGTGACCCTGATTAGGAGGAAAGTGGATCTGACTTGGAAGCTAAACAGTTGTTATCAGAATCTGTACAAAGGTGCCTACTGAATTAAAGTTGTTCTCCCTTTAACTTCAAAGATTCACTCCCGTTTATTGGAGGACACTGGCTTTTGATAGCTGCTTGCAATCAATCGCCTCACTGTCAAAAGTGACCTAATGAATGCTTGCCTGGGTTAGCTTCATAAAGTACAGGTTCTTTTCGACAGCCAAATATACCTGCGAGGCTTGAGCGTGTCTCTTCTGTTGTACTCAGAATTGTGCAGACAAGTATGCGTACACACTCTAAGCAACGGCATTCGTCAGGATGGTGGTAAATCTCTTAAAAAATAGTCAGAAAGCAATCTTGTCACTCCAAAGGGACCATTATGCTGTTATCATCCTTGATTTTTAAGAGTTTTCTGCAAAAACAATAAGTTTGCAGTATTTAGGCTAGAAATCATGTTGATAGAAGAGCACCGGCTTTACATATCTAGTGATCGGTAAGAACCACGTAACCAGCCGCCGGCTTGCAGCAATCTGGATTTATTAACAAATACAGAAATTATATAAACGGTCATACCTCGCTGGAATTTTCCGAAAAAATTCCAAGATAATCGACCTAAATGACGTTAAATATAGTATTCTCAAATGCACGCTTATTGTCCACTCTTTTTCTAAATGACTGGAAGACAATAGTATTTATCTGATGACCTAAGTTACTGCGAATGAATTGACTGTAAAATAACTCACTCGTCATGCGCTCTGATCCTAATTGACCTAGCTATAATTGCAGGTGCTATTTTGCTAAACACTCTGGTCACATGAACCAGAATTCAAGTTGTCGCACTGTTTTAAAATCCGTTTTTTTAGCTGTCGCACACTGTAACTCGGAATCCGCGTGGCTCAATCAATGAAAATTATCAAACAGCATCAGTCTTGGTCAACACGACCGTTCTCTATTTGTCAGAATCAAATCACTTTCATAATTCTTTCCGTGCTAAATCTCACGAGCTTATTGTCCCTTGTCTCTCGGGCTGACGGTCTTTCTTTAGACCGATTCTCTCGTTCGCTTATAATCTCATCAGGAAAATCAGACTACTTTCATTTCGTCAAAGAATTAGGACAAATTGTTGACTTCCCCCCCCTGCTTTCCGGCGTGCAGTCTGTTCGGTCCTTGGTTTGTGTGTTAATCACCCGACTCAAAAAGGGCCTACTGGCCAATATTGTTTCTTGAACATGATCTGGCCTCACAGTTGCATGACTCACCTAACCGGAACAAATTGGTTTCACATTTCTGGCACCAGCTGCTAGTCACACCTATGCCGTTTCTGGTGTTACTTCGGAATCGTGCTAAAGTTTTGGGGATTTACACCAAAATATTGGGAATTCGGTAAGAAGGTGTCTCTTTTCTACAAAATATGGCAAGCCCACATGTGCGTCCATATTTCAGAGCAATACACAGATATTCGGCACATCTTACAGCGCACATACAAAAATGGGCCATTCGAGGTGGACCTTATTTCAAGCGCATGCAAACACGGTCTCGCTAGGGCAGTTAACTGATATCCGATTAACTCTGATATAATTCAAAATCATTTTGACACAATTCTGAAATAATGCGGGCGGTGGCGCAATAATCGTGTCTATCTTATTGATGCTGTGATTTCTTTTCTCCCACTTTAAAAAATGCCCGCTAAAATTTGGCGTTGAGAGATTAGCGAAAGCTAATTTGCATCGGAGGATCCGTGCCCCCAGTAGTATTGATTTTTACCTTTTTATCTGAGTACAATACTCGGCCGATTAGCTAAAATTCTCGGGGACGTTGTGCACAAAAATAACAACCTGCCTTTAGAAAGCCCTATGGACTCTTGTACAAGTTGACTGACCCTAATTGGTAATAAGTTGGCAATTTTTAATCATGAAACAGATAGTGCCAGTCTGCTGTCCCTTGTTAGCCCGGTGGATCATATGAGTTTCTGTGGAATTAAAGTTGGGCTTTGATGTCTAACGGCTTTGGAAAACATTTATTCATTGCTTTCCTGAATCAAAATAAAGAGCAATAATAATATCATAACATAGTAATAGGCCGCCGCGAAAGACCAACACTTTCCCAAACTAAAAACAGAGATACTGATCGGATAAAACCTTTATTTCTCCAAATTCAGTCAGGTCTTTACCATGTGTATAGTAGACTGAATAGGATAATACTTAACAGGAGAAAATTAAACTATATATGGGCGGTTGTAGGACTACTTCTGTCGACAATTAGGATAATGAAACTGACACAACCAATCAGCCACTCAAGCTATCAATGGATGCCGCATTCTTTCCATCTTCAGAATTCACAACTTACATCGTAGAAGTTCATTCGAATTAAGTCCAGTTAATTGCTGTGTTTCTGCATCCGAGTAACGGTGGACTTTTGACTAAACATATGAAACGCATGAAAAAAGTGTGGGAAAACTGCGGAGACGTTAATAAAAACTGGGATTAAATGAAAGCCGAGTGTCCTTAAAGTGAGCAATATTTGGGGAAACCATTGTTAATTCCGGATGTTTACTGACTGTCAGTTTGCAAGGCGCCCATTAACCAACAGGATTGGGAGAAAGACTGTTCGGACAATTTGAAGTACCCCACTGGGTGATGTCAGCTTTAGGCTGAATTAAACAACGAGGAAAGGCCGTGGAAAGCTTTGGAACGAGACAACCGTATGTGCTAGATGACAAGATACTTGAAAACCTATTGATATTACCGGTGAGATCTGGACCTGAGACAACGAAAATGCCATCAAAATATGCAAACAGGTTTAGGTATCCCTGGAACAGTACCTGGGATAGATGAAGTCAGGCAGTAAGATGTTTGAAATATTAGATTATGGGATAAATTTCAAAAATCCTTGGATTAAAAGGGCTTAAGTAAAAGTATTTAGTGTAACAAACAGAAAAATGTTCCAAAATATTCGATGTCAACTAATTAGGGAGAAGTTTGTTTACCGACAATTACTTAAGTCTAATGCGTTCAGTATTAGGGACAGTAGAAAACCCACATTCCCTCATGAGAGATTAAGAATTCTACTGCTGTTGTAATGACAATCGAAAATGAAGTTATTTTTACCTTTGCGGAAAACAGGGAGATAAGTAAAGATGAGGAGCAACAAAGTAATGGTATTAAAGCCGTGACTAATAAATTTATATATGAAATAATTCACCATGTGATATCATCACTCAACTCACCATAAAGAAACCATGGAAGCACTGTACAGCTGTTTCATCCTTGTTAGGAATCATCAGCAGTGCATATCCACCGCGCCCCAACTGGGACGCGAACCCGGGACGAACGATTGTGAGTCGAACGCCTTCGGCATTACGTTACCGGGCAGGGTGTGATTGGTTTGTTGAACTTGAGCACATGATGTTGCACCTATCCGTCACTGGTTTGCACGGTTACTGTCCGTTACCTCACAGCGATCGACCCTACTGATAGATGACTTCTCTGCAGGTAGCCTAAGTACGACGAAGGCTTTGGGTATGACCTACAGAGCTTGATTACTCGATACATTATATATATATATATATCCAGTGCATATTTTTAGCCATTTATTTCGATGTTTTTTTCTGTTTAAGTCTAAGTGCACCTTTGCTCATGTCTACCTGAATATACGTAAGCACCCTCTATCAGGACAACTGATGCAGCCAGTATGAGGAAGCTCGGAGATATAATGCCAGGAACACAATGTTTAAATAGACATCGGAGCAAGCGGCAAGAAGGGAACAACGACAGAAACTCATGAAACATAGTGAGGAGTCAGGAGACTGGCCGTTCCAGTGCTAGCACACTGATTGTGTCAGTTTGCTCCGACCTATAAGTTGTGAATCAATCAAATGTCGATTGATGGCTTGGTGAAATCTTAGCCAGGACAGATAGAACGGTATTCCGTAAAACTTTGGACTCGACTGAGGGGGTGAGGATTTATTAACTCTAGAGTAAACTGAAAACAGTTGAAAAAGTACTGGCGGATCATGTTGAAGATGATGTTATCTGTCTCGAAACCTTCTTGGAATTAAGGAAATTTATTGCAGTCAAGGAACTAAGATGTATTCGCATTGGGATAATAAGCCTCATTGTATGGAATTCGCCGTCAGGAGAAGAGACTACTGCATGACCATTTATCTTTTAATGTCATTTGGAGAAACCAAACATTCCTGACGGCCATTTTGACGGGGCGAGTGACTGCTTATAGTATGTTTGGATATTCAGCTTCATTTTCGATAACGTTGACTAGATGTTTTCGATACGTACGCAGTTGGTTTGTCCATCTTGATTAATGCGACGCCATGATCCCTGATGGATTAGGGCCAAATTCATGGTGTCCACTGCATGGTAAGTTATCACGTAGAGGAACGACGGGTAAGCACAGCCATCCACGGTGTAATCCGGTTCTTTCGATTTCATTATAAGACAGACACACTTTTTACGGTCCGAACAGGGCATACCTACCGAGCCAAAGCATCAGATTTGCAAGGAAACTTGGGCGCGTAGAATCAAAATGTTACAACGGAACTACTCCGACAGACAGCAAAAGCACTGGTTCATCCATTACAACCATAGTGAGAAGTACATTAATGCTTGGTAAACCGCACAAAGTTAAAGAACTAAAACGAAGCATAAAACCTGCTGTAATCATCGGCGAATATGCAGTTGGTCAGATCGCCAGAAAGGTCACTGCGAAGTGTCTAAAATTGTGCTAATATTATTGTAACCACTAGCTAATATACGGTTAATCACTGTGGGATGGAGCCGCCCAGAACGAATGGAGCAACGTTCCAGAGGATTTATGCTGCTACTGCCGGAAATTTTAACACTTAGCTCTCCAGTTCAATGGACACTCAAACTAGAAGACACTGAGAATAATCGCGCTGTCATCGATATCAGCATGCAATCAGGTATTTTGTAGAAGAATGGCTCCAAAACATCAAGCTTGTGTCTTAGAAGCCATGTGACTTATGCTGTCGATCCAGTCTCAAAAAGGAAGGGATATTGTCAAAAAATTAAATACTGATTCTGTTCATTTTACGGTAGTTAAGTGCTGCTCTCTATATTATTACTTTCGTCCGTCATTTTAATTTTCGTTACAGGTCTACTATCTCTGTACCACTTTTGAATCCGCTGTAGCCTGTATCCTGTGACACGAAAAAACATCAAATCACATTAGACACGTTACAACATCTAGCCAAAAACGTCACTTCAAAAGTGCCTTCATTGTGCACTTCCAACTGATAGCTTGACATTTTCGTTCAACTATGCACGAACCTAACAGAATTCTGAAGTGTAACAAGGCTTTGGTAGAATTCAAATGTCCAAGCTGACAATCGCAAAATGGACAGGTCTCCCTTCGAAATAACAAACTGCCTGATTTTTGTTCTTATCACTTAAAAACAAATGACTGTGCTCACCAGTGTCTTTAGGTTGTTGATGTTTAATCTCGGATTGGTCAGAATTATCCGTGACGGAAATGACAATGCTCGTTCGAAATATTTGCGAAAATTATCTCTGGTAACAACTATGGATTACACAACAACGCATAACCGTGTAATTCTAATTCCGTAACCCAGGTTTGAATGCTAACTCCGTCTGTTCACAAAACCTTTTGAAAGTTAACCCTCTCCCGGGATTTGGAATGGAATACATTTTTTTCCTCGGGACTATTCAGTTTCTTAAGGTTCTGCTGTTAAGCTTGCTTGCGATGCCATTTTTCTCATTACCAAAGCAATGGTCACATTTTGGTTGCATACTTATGCTTACAAGTAGTAGTTATAATAGTTTTTTGTTATTGCTCGTATTACTACTTTGCATGGCTCTTTGAATCTTAAGAGGAAAATAGTTGAAGGCATAATTTCAGAAATACGTCTTCATTTCCAATAGTTATTTTTGTCATAATCCTATCGGTGATTGCCTCTCAGCTGGGAGAACTTATGTTTGACAAGTGGAACTAAATAAGTGGAAAAATTCTGTTTACCCACTGGCTCTCTTTTTGTCTACTTCGTGACAGCTTACCTTGTGTCAGCTTTAAACTTGGTGTTATTTTTTTTGGCGCTTGTGTTCGAAACGACTGAAAACATCGTAAACCTAGAAGGAGTTCATCTTGTCACATTTAGTCATTATTGACTTGAACTTTAGTAATACACAGAGGATTCTTGCAATACCTTTTAATTAATGAAATCATATTAGCTTCCAATCCCCGTCCGATTAGCAAATGGAATGCTTTGGGTAGCAGAGAATAGGAATCGGCAAAATACGGTGCTCTTCCGTCTGTTGCTTCCCTATGGGTCAAAATTGAACAGTTTATAAAACGTTTATGTTTCTTTGAATGCGCCTGTTTCATTCTCTCCAATACAGATTTACAGAATGTGATTTTAAGCCACGATGGATAAGATGTTATCACGACACCACACCTTTGCACAGAGACTGTGAAGCAATTTGAATATACCGATGCAACGGATTCCAACTTCGTGCTGCTCTAACACTATGCGGAGCAGCAAAAATACTTTTACAAGAACTTCTGAACCCTTCTTGTTCGATGACAACTAGAAGTACGCAGGTACCCGGGTCTCTAAAATGAAAAATTTTCATACCTCGTGAACACTTAATGCAAATTCCAGGTGCAGCCACTATGTCGCAGTTTTGTGGGTGACCGTTTAAATCGAGGTTCATTGCCACATCAGAAGCGATGTACATAGAGTAAGAAGAGAATCATGTTATCAGAACACGCCAGTGAAACCGATAAATCGGATAGAGGAATTTCTCTTTATCATTTTGAAATCGAGGTCATGTCAGTGACTCACCAGCATAGCGGAAAATCACCGGAAGTGTAGCGGTAAAGGCGGTCGACAACGCAAATACACACACACAAATACTTGTCACAAAAACTATGTAGTTCACTTATCGACATTCCACTACCAAATGTATAGACCTGGGATATACCTTTGGATAAAGAACAAGTTGTTATGTGATTTTGACCCTCTATCCGATTTGCGAAATAATAATCCTAATGTCATCTTTTCTGGGTTGATAGTCTGTTCCAGTATCACAACAGTCCGTTCTCTCTGGAGATTTTATTGCTGTCTAAATGAAATATTATCTGTCGGTTGATTTACACGGTTAACTTATGATTACAGTGAAAGAGGCATATTTCATAGCTCCCCCCCCCCAAAGACTACAGGAAGAAACGGGGTCATAAGCGTGCAAAAAAAGGAGTCAGACGATGACACAGTTATAGACGCAGACAATCTAAAGAAACGCTTAGGTCACTCGGGCTCAATTTCGGTTTCGCTATATAATTAATTATACTGGTTGAACGATTCTTTTCAGCTAAGATTCATTAAAAGCCCTGTCGTATGTCATTTGTGGAGTGGTTTGTGCTTCCTAATTCATTCTTCGTTAGGCAGGCATAGTGTGGCCTCCCGCCTGACAATGGGTAAATAACTTCTCTAAGTAGATATCATCAAGCTTTAAAAAGCCTAACGTGTTAGAAAAACCCCAAATGCATATTACGACTGCCTCCTCATTGTTATAGATTGATGGAATTCCATATTCATAAGAATTCGGTCGAGATGTTGAGCTAAGTTGCTGCACGTGTGTGTTCGTGGGGGCGGAGGGGAAATGGTACACTTCTTTAACGAAACGTTTGAACTCGTGCTTTTATGCAGAAGGATTCAATATAAACAAACAGCTCGCAGCAGTATACGATAGAGTTTTCAGTTTTCAATGAGAGGGTGAAAAGCTACTCCTTGTCAATTACTGAAGCTCGACGGTACTTGTGAGACAAACTCCTAAGAGTACAGAAATAAACTGAGAATGGCAAATTTATTCGTGGTTAGCAAATGCAGGTCTCATATGATCCCACAATCTTCCTGAAACTTAATCACTCATATTTTATGTGCTGGATGAACTGGAAGCAACTGTGAATAATTTCAAACCGATTCATTATACTGTCAAGTTAGCCAACTTTGTAGCCTAGTTACTCATTCACTAGGAGCTACAATTGCCCATCTAGCACCGTTACCCAGGACTACGTATGTAAATGCCTAAGATAATATTTCGAATAAAAGTTTCTTCATCCAGAAAGCTGCTCTCATGTAACTTGCAACTATTCGCACAAAAAACTAATAATTTTTTGCCGTAACCATGGCGAACTGAAACATTTAGTTACAAACTTGGTAATAATTAGTTATGCATGTGTTCACTGTACCATGCAGTTTGTCAAAAATTTATCTATCTCTGACGGACTTGGATAATCCCAAATGTATGATATGTCTAATAGTCCGCTTAGATTTATAAATACGTTGTCAAACATACTGGTTCCCTAGTATATGCTAGATGGAAATCTTGTCTTCTAACACAGCATGGCTACGATGTTTGCAATGTGCTTGAGAGATGTCACAATAACTAACCCGTTTGATTGTCTATTTAGAGCTACCTCCCTAATGCCGTGCGCCTTTTTCACTCGGTTATTCAAGTCCAAACACATTCAACCAGGATTTATAGCCATCAGTTTCAGAAGAAAAATAATTGCACAAAAGTGTGTTATATCCACATTTAACGGAATTGTAATAATAACTTGATGAAATATGCAGACACATTAAAGTCGTAGGTTTCAAGTTCTCATTTTTCTTCATTTGGCAAGATAATGTATAATTCTTTGTTCATCGCGGATGAGATGTTGCACAGAAGCTTATCGTATGGGAAGTGGAATTCCCAAAATACCCTTCCATAAAATTACCGTGAAAATTAGTCCACGACTGAAACAATTTCAAAACTGTTCAGTTCATTAAAATTTGTTGATTGATTGTCTTTCAAATGCGGTCAGCAGAATGCCGCATTTATCCGGAATTTTCAGTCTGAACACTGACTGATTCTACGATATTCCCTTCACTACTGACTGCATCTGCTGTGTTAACTAAAATTAAATAAACCGTGTTGGTTTTTGTCGGTCATAAAATTTCTCAAATAGAAGCCTAATTGATTTTCTGGGATTGGAATAAAATGAAATTTTATTAGGCGTACAACTAAACCTTTTCGAGCATTATGTTCTACAGCTTGAATGAAAAATGCTATGCGTCCAAATTTATTCCAAAAGCTGCCTCGTTAGGTGACCCTGCGGTTCCAAAGAATTTATGTACTTTTATCCTACATCAATTCAAAGTCTTTGAAAATTCCCACCGAGCACATTGAGAAAACACAAGTTGACGAACAATTTCGTTTTTATTGTTTCCTACTCATCTCATTATATCACAATATATTAGAAAGAATTTTCAGGAGGGAGTGGATTGGCCATTTAAAAATACAGGTGGGAAAGGGATTTGTGGAGTTACATGCATAACACCAGTACAAAAGAACCTGTTGTGTTAATTGTTTTGTGGTCTATGGTTTGCACTGGAGAGTGAGTGGGTAAGGGCATATAGCTCCCCAAATCCCTTCCCCACCCGTACTTTATCTGACTAATCCAATCCCTCCTAAAAATTCTTCCTAATGCATTGTAATGTGATGGAATGCGTACGAATCGCTAAAAACGAGCTTGTTTGCCAAATTGTTTTCTCAAATCAAAATCTCCATTTAAAAATGAACATTTAACCAGTTTCTGTTCCATAAATCCTTGTGGAAGGATGCTAAGTGGAAAATGAACTTATCCCATTCCCTCGTGGGATCCGGTGGAATTAGGTCACAGAGGTCAAACCGTAGATTGGCAGGTTTGAAACAAAAATCCGGGTTGATTTGCTTTGATGTTTCATTGTAGAGGAAAGGAACCGGTTTTCTGATTAGCCTTGTGGGCTTTCAAAAGGTCCACAGGATATGCTCAGCTCAAATGTACGCGACATCGTCTACACTTTAGTGACCGGAATGAAATTGAAGAAACTCGTTTGTGTTATGGCGTGCACAAATCTCCTGCTGTTCAACCCCCACCTGCACCCCTACCCCCACCCCCATTGTGTTGAAACTTTCATCCCTTTTTTGTAGTAGTAGCTTTTAGGATTATTTTAACCTTGCGGTTGAAACATGGATTCAAACGGGATTTTTGAAAATGTGCAACTGACGACACCGTATGTGTCACACATCATTCAGACCATGTTCTTGATGTCTGGTTATAATATCGCAACTTGCATTTACCTTCTCAATTTTAGGCAAAACATTTAGTTGCATAGTTAATTGACATTTGTTCATTATTTTGCAGGGTAGGTTCTTGGCATCATCCCAATGGTGAATAAATTCGTCGAATAAACAAAAGAATGTGCTCTGGAGGAATAATTGTTTGATAATTCTAAAAATTTTCCAATTTCAAAAGGGCCTCACGGTAAACAAACATCGATCAGCTCATCGGTGAAAGCGATTTTAACACTATGCATCCGTCTAGTTCTTGGTAGGATGAATCAGGAGTGTTGATCTGAAACGTAAAACTGTTGGTCAAGCAATCAAATGCCGGAAGTAGTTTACCCAGACCGTCACTGTTTCCGGGCTTCAAAAGGAAATTTATCCATCTTAGTAAGCGGTCAGTGTGCAGCCGCGGTCTGTGACCAAGCAAACCAGTTACGAGTGGATGTTCAAAAGTACAGTATCGATACTCAATAACCCTATGCCAGGCAGCCCCAGACAGTCCAGTGGCAATGATGTTTCACTCATAACCACGTCCCAGTGCCAGCTAGTTGAGCATGTGCTGTGGATGATTCTTATAAAAGGAGAGGCGTGATGATTCTTTGGCCCTCACTGATGGTCATCCGGTTGACACAGAATGAACATTTGTTTTCGACAAAAATCTAACCTCGTCCTACCCAACTTTTCATGCCTCGTTCATCATAACAGAGACATGGATAATTCATCATTTTTATGATTAGGAGCAATTCAGCGAACAGACCGCTTCGGCAAACACCGACTACAGAACATTCAAGATTACTGCTTGACAAATTCTGCCTCATCCATATTCCGTAAATTTGCACGGAGTTTTATTGACACGCATAATGGCATAACTAACCCGCTGTTTTTACAGTGGTTGTGCAAATGCATTCAGGTTTGGCTGCTAAAGACGAGTGCTCATAGTCTTTACTGGCAATCACCAAAACCGGAATTCAGTGTAATCCACAAAGTACATTATTCAAAGGAAATCGTACAGTTGACGCGGTGTGGCCACAGGCAAGTTGGCTTGACTCAAAATAAACAGCCAGCATTCAGTGAATCGTTGCCTTTTTGATCGCGAGCGCAACATGGACTGACTCGACTAAATTATCTCACATGCAGTTGACCACATTTGTGTGTGTTTCGTTGAATCCACCGAACATTTATATTTCTAAAATTGGTTGTTGTTGTTCTAGTCACTAAGCTAATGTCACACAAATGTTGGATTGATTTTTAAGCATGCGACTGAAAAGAGTGCAACCAAATGGTCAGATTTCACTAGACCTGTGGCATTTAAGTTCTCCGGGGTTCTGAATTACGTCAGCCTAATACTGCATGCACGCCTGGTGTAGATTCCCAATTGGAACAATAGTCAGTGTGGTATCTTGTGTGATGTCTGTGTATCAGTAGAGCATTATATAATCGTCCAGTAAAGTTAGGCTCATTCAGCGAAATGAAAAGAAACGCGAAAGTGTTATCCACACAGAAATGGCGAGTGCTTTTCCATCAAAATGTCAATTTTTTGTAGGTTTTAATTTTTTCGTATATGGTCAATTTTATCTGATAATCTTCTCTTTACCCTAGCCTTTTTAACTGGTGAAGCCATTCGCCGAAACATCTTGACATTAGCCTAAAGCAAATGTTAGTTTCTTCTCATTGGGAGAAAATAAATGTCGATTCAGTTTTGCTTTCATCATCGCGGAAGCATTAAGAATGTTGTTAACCGAATAGCTGGGAGACGCCGCTTTGCTGTAACTTATTCGTCCTAATTTTGCACTCCCAAAGAAAACACAACAGAAGCAATGG
This sequence comes from Fasciolopsis buskii, assembly GCA_008360955.1. NCBI lineage: Eukaryota > Metazoa > Platyhelminthes > Trematoda > Plagiorchiida > Fasciolidae > Fasciolopsis > Fasciolopsis buskii. Next base: position 93,035 of record LUCM01009663.1, on the reverse strand, counting down.
AAAACAAGAAAACTTTATGTACATATATATTACATTTTACCATCAAATTACCCGGTTATCCTACGTTATATTTACCTAACTGACCCGTTTATTATCCAAAATGAACTCCTGCCTCTAGTGACTTCATTCACTGTGCACGATCATTGTTGTTTTTTCCATTGAAATGCTAAGGCGGTAAGAAAAATTTTCCGTCAGTCATTTATAATCCCGCTCCCGTACATATTTTTCTCAAGATAACAGTTCTCTATTACAATATTCCAACAGCTGCGTATCAAGACTTTTCTTCTGTTCTTCTAGAATGTGATTTTGGTCTCCGTGGCACTATGTCATTCCTGGAGTTCGTAAGCTCAGACATGTCGATCTCACATCCCACCGGCCTAGTGATTTTGTCTACCATAGTACCGCAACTAACACGAATTAGCGACAAATCAGATTGGATTAATCCACAAATATTTACCCTCAAATGAGCCAATATCAAATCCTGTTACATTAGAATTTGTGGAGAGATGCACAGTGACCTTAGGCCCAGCGTGCGACAGCCAATCATGGATGATCATATAAGCTCAGGGTTGATAAACGTGGGCGTGGTTAAAGCGTGCCTGTAGCCGATTGAATTGAAGTTATACTGTGGCGCGAGACCTTGTGACCATTTGGTAAGTTTTGCTGTCTAACTTCTCACTTACTGAGCTTCGGCTAACGAGGTCCACTCTTTACTACCTGGGAGATCCAACAATTTGCGCGACCCTGGGGGAGCTGCATTTTGGCAGAACACGGACGATCACGAAGGTCGTTAAAGGAACGCAGTTCTCTGTTGAACCGCGCGAAAACGCCGCCTTTTGCAGAAGTCTCGTCTAGGGCTCAGCAATCGTAGCGAAATTCGCGATAAAGCGGCTGTAACGCGAAGTGAGCCCCAGGAAGCTGAGGCCAATAACCAGATGCCAGATCAGGTGTAGGGAAATAATGGGCACCGCAAAGGGAGTCTAAAGTTTGATCGATGCGCGGAACTGTCAGCGAGTCTTTCCTTGTGCCGCCGTTCAAACGGCGATAGTCAACACAAAAACAAAGTGCACTGTCTCGTTTCTTTACGAGGAAAATCGAGCAGGCCGAATTAGAAGTCGAAGGGCGATTGACCTTCGCTTCTAGCATCTTCCGGATCAACTCCTGCGGTTGCCGCTACTAGTGCATAGGCATTCTGCGTTTCAGCAAGCAAATTGGCGTGGCGGTATCAGTTTCGATACGGTGTTACAGTACGTCCGTACGTTAGACGTCAGAATCATCCCAGGCGAAGACATCGTAAAACTCCCTAAACAGCCCCTAGCTGATTACGCTCCGAACCATCAGCCATGACAGACCTACTAATTCTTTGACACGGTCAAGATAGCTCACAACAATGGATGCCTGCCTCCAATCGAAATCCCGACAAGGAAAAGTAACACCATCTACGGTGACCAAGCCTCTGTGGACATCAACTTCAGCCTTGAGTGCCGCAAGGAAATTGACTCCGGAATGACGTCCCAGGGGAGCTCGCTAGTCACCAACATACTTTGTTGTGTGGAGAATCGACCGATCATTAGAGGTTCAGGGACGGAACCTTCATTGGTCATGGTGCTTTCGCTAGTTGTTAGTAACGATATTGCGGTGCTGTCGATAAAGATATGCTTGAGAACTTCATCCGGCTTAATAACAGAACAGACGGCCCCGGTGTCATTTAATAGAATCGGACATTCGCAGACCACTGGGCAAGACTATCACTGATGCCAAACTTGTCCACTAGTGGAAGGGTTGGGGCTACTTGATTTTTAACCACTTCTCCGCTGATCACCGAAGACAACGCTGTGGTAATAGCAGACAAGATTCGCGCTGCACTGGACAGTAAGGATTCCGATTTAATGAGCTGATGTGGAACAACATCGGATGATTTCTTTGGCATTGTGATCTGTTGGTATCCTGGCAGGGTCGCGAAAAATGTAATGGATTATCCAGGGTACGCTCAAAGTTGACTCACGAAGCAGGTAGACAGTATAGAAAATCGAATGTCTGAAAGTAGGAAGGCTAACACTATTGAGGCACAGGAACGAGTCGATCTTAGCATGTAGAGACTCGACAACCCATGGAAGAACACGTAACTGAGGAACAATGCTTATTGGTGGCATGAAGACAGAAATCAGAAATCGTTGCTGGCGAAGTTTGGGGAGAGGTACATATCAGGGAATGACAGGTTAAAAACACGACCAAACAAGTCATTCTTTGCATGGGCCAGCGTCACTCAGCACATTATCTGGTTCGAGTCTCGTCAGCGTATTTACATCTGCAAAGTAAAAGAGAGAAAAAGGTGACATGAGTTCTGTGGTGTGTTCAACTACCAAGGATACGCTACAATATGTATCTACTGGCAAGATTCCATGAAGAAGCTAATAAGGATGGATGTGTGAAAGGGAATGGGAGAGGCTGGATGCCATTGAGGCGAATGCATAAACATGGTGTTTGTAAGCACACAAGAGGTTGACTTCGTGGCGTCTGCAAGTTTAGATCGTGTGCTGGACTGGTCCCGTTAGTTACTTACTCAGTGAACATCGTCCAAACGATGGGGTCCTCACCCCCCCCCACAAAAAAAATTAAAGATATAGAAGACTTGCTGTCCAAAAAATAAAAAGAACTTAGGAGATTATTGGTATTTTTATTTCTGCTACTATTATTTTAATACTATGGGGCTTAATGTTGTGGTGCAACCTTTGAACATGTGCACGTGTGTGCACACTCTAGTGACCAAGTAAAAGTTAAATATGTGAATGCATTGTCTGCCACCCCTGGGATTATGGTTGATTCACACGAGCGTTTGTCAACATTTCACAGTGAGATCTAGTGAAATTGGGAGGTCGGATAAAATCCGGATATGTGTGAATCACTAATACGGTGACAAAATTTAGGTAGAGCATAGGCAAGTCTTGTCGAATCTCATGCAACAAGTTTCCGCTCCACCGGGCAACAGCATAGAAAACAAACATTTGAATTTATATTCTCTTCATTCACCGAAAACTAGCAAATCTTTCTGATGGTAAGTCAAACTTTCAAAATGTGTAGCAGACAGACAAGTTAAAAATTAAGTCGATACCCTATTTCGCCACCTCACTTTTATCCCAAACCGTGGGGCATAACAGGCTCTCCAGGCAGAACAAAGTGAGATCCGCTCAAAACAATTTAAGACGCGTTTCTATAAATCCGGCAACAATAGAAACTGCAGTCGATGGGACCATCACGAAACTTTGGTAAATTTCAGTGATTTAGATATGGGGCTCAGGCAGCTATCACGTCAAGATAAGAAAGCTTTTGGATAAGATCAGGATTCAGGCTTTGAACCTGTAAGGGCAGTGGATTTTAATTCAGCTTTTCCATCACCCCCATAAATGATCACTACTTTCACTGTGACATAGCAACCATTACATCGATCTATAACCTGAACAAAAACTCCGTAGGACAAAGTCAACAAAAAACAGTGGCCGAGATTAACCAGTGAAAGAATAGATCAGCCAATTTTGATCATAAGATACCAATATGAGCCATTTTACTTTGATTAGTAGGCGAACTATTGTGCCTGATCGACTTGTTTTTTACTCACTAGAGCAACGGCGGCCGAAAGATAGAAGAGATTAAAGATGTCAGTGAAGAAACAGAGCAGACTTCTTCCCCCTCCATTTTCTATACTGTAAGACAGGATTTAAGTGTCATTTCAACCGATTTACGTCAAACTAAAAGAAAGCCACTTTACGCATCATAACATCTTCACTAAATTCTGGTAGGGTGAAATGCGGAGCTTCTTTCTGAGACAATGTTGCTTCTTTTTATCTCCTTAGCTATATCGACAATATTTCCGCTACGCGAAGGGCTTTTCTCATTTCAGTCAAGTAAAACTAAGCAACTTGGGCTGAAATTGGGAAGCAGGATAATGTATTGAAGGATTTTTCTAGAAGTGTCTATTTTGTGATCGTTTTCAAGGTCACAATTTGTCGTGGTTCCATCAACAATATTAAAGGATCGCCAGACTAGAGCTCTCGGCACGTTCTGCTACTTCGCAGAATGATTATATTTCCGGCTTAATTGTTTGATTCATTCATACTCCGTTTCAGCGGACACTTGGAACGTTTAAATGCTGTTCAAACCTATCCGGGGAATGATGCGTGGAATATGGGCAATAATCACGTGAGAGTGAGAAAATGTCCCTGTATAATGTTATTCTTAACTTAAATAGCCTTGTGATCACCTAACGATTCGAGTGATTTTCCACGTAAAGTAAAAGCTCTTTTCGTAGCTTATTTGAATAGTGGCCTTGTCTCGTTCAGAATTCTCATTGTCTTAAGGTGTCGCCAATAACGCAGGCAATCAAGGTAGCTCATATAAATGACCATGATGGAAGGCCACCATCGAAATAAATCAAAATTTTTCTTAGACGAATTTTTTTCGTTACCAATCATGGTTATTAGACTCTAGTTAAAACAAAATGCCCGAAATGACAAGTATTTATCTTCAACCTGTAAATCAAATAATTTTTTTCTGTTAGACAAGCAAGCCTGTCATCCTTAATGTTTGCAAAATCTGACAAATCTCAAGACCTTTCTGAAAAGATTTTGAAAATTTTCACGCTCAAATAAGACTATGTTTTTCATGTTCAGACGTATCTAACTAGACAACCAAAGTTTTCCATGTTTGACTAGTCTCATTACAGACTGTGAAAGATATAATAAAGAAAACTTGCAAATACGTTCATCATAATTTCTAACCCTTCATTATACCTTGTAGGTACTATAATCCTGAGATTGCCTAAAATAGGCCTTTTTGCGGGGAGTGCAACTGGCTATTTTTGCAGTGAACTTGCTGCAAATTTTGTTGAATTTAGTGCTATTATTAGGTTGCCGGTGATATTCTGCATGGGATAAAGTCTTGTAAGTGGCATTCGATGATATATCGTTGCTAATAACATCTATAGTAATAATAATAATGATATTTTTGCCTCCTTTTGTGCAATTAAATCCATCACTTTGAAGAAACAACAAAATGTAGATTGAAAGTCGCCATATGATAGAGACTCATGGAAAGAAGATTCAAACTGGCAGTTTCTCGGCTTCATTCACTTACCGCGTTTGGATTCGATTTAAAATTCACACCTTTAAAATGCAGTGGTGTGAATAACAAAAGGGTTGAGAATTTCAAATGCATCTGCCAAGACTCTATGATGGCACACAGAATAAACAGTAATAATACTACTAATAATACCGTGCATATTTCTCGAGTACCTCCCGGCAACAAGGAGGATAGGGTCAAAATGATATCTGTCAATTCGTTCAAGAATTTCGAGTTCAACTGTAATGGGTATATTTAGTGTTATCCACAGAACATCAGTTAGTGAAAATAAAGGGGCTCGAAAATGTTCAAGATCAATTTGTAAACCAGTGGCAGAGGAGATTGTGCAATGAGATTTGCTAAAAAGCAATCTGAATTTGACTACTTTTTGGTAATTCTAGATATCTCCCAGAGTCTGGTGAATTCTACTAGTCCAATGCTACCTGCAGACCAATATTGAGTAGAACCGCAAGAACTGTAATATCATACTGCAGTTATCCGCAAACAAGTGCCTTTTGATGTTTAACGAAACTCTGCCAAGTACTTTAAATTACGCCCGCCCAATTACCGTCACTTAAGTTTAGGCTGAAAAATAATTTCTTGATACTCTTACCCAATCAAACGCCCATCACTAGCCTAAAGCCGGGTAGAAGTTCGTGGGGCGAGCATCTTTTTAACAAGTTTTTTTCTACTTGTCATGAAACTGGTTCACAGGATGAATCATCTTTGGGTGGCAGTTCTTTAATCAACTGGTTTAGCTTAACGGTTTCCTTACTGCAAACCTCAGCGGTTTCACTAACCGGGATACCTCGCCCCTGCCTACCACGTTTCCAAAGTCATGCTGAGCACCCGCGATAAATTTCATCTTATTTTTTAAAGTATAAATTCGTTGGATACTCGGATTAACAAGTAGCTGAAGGTAACCAAAGGATCGGATGTTGGATGACACTGAATAACAAATGCAACTTACGGAATTCATCATTTCGGATTTTCTGTGCAATGCTGACGTAACTATATTCGTCACAGACAACGCATGATGGTCAAGTTTGTGCGCAAAAATTCGGCAACATCCAATCTGGAAGCTAGCAAAATGATTTTTTTAATACGATTATCAGTGTAATAATTACGCACAGGACAGTACACAGATCAAGAAAGCCAAACAGAGTTCGACTGAGAATTAACGAAAAGGCACTGAAATCGAAATCATCAGCCAGTAAAGGCAGAATCCCATTTCATTCATTTTGGATGGCAGATGGCAGGAAAGTATCATGCGATATCTTTTGGCTACCATATCGAAATAGATATCAGACAACCAGTTTGTAATATTAGTGCTCCAACCGTCTTCGACGCACAGAGATCTAGAGGCGAGCTTGGGAATTCTTTCTAACAGTCGGCTGCTGTCCTCCCACACATGCTACTGACGAGTAGTATAGCTATGGATTGTTCAATTATGGACGAAATTTATTGCTGCCGTTACCCACCGCTAAATCCAAAAGTTGGGTATCTTTTCTGAGGCAGGAATGAATTGGAAATGAGGGAAATCGCCTTAGGTAATTCGCAGTCTATGATACCGGGAATATTATGAACATCGGGTCATTATCCGAAACTAAATCAAACCGAAATTCGAGTCCGGTGCCTCCCGAGTGCAAGGTTGCTCGGATGACCTGAGGTTTGTGCTGGAAAGGCTGAGTCTGACTGATATTCATTCCGACATCAATCCCACACTCCATGCGCAATCAAGTGCGAGTTCTACATTGCAAATCAGTGCTTTTCGAGAAATTTGCTGCAAATGTTTCTTCAGTCAGTTGTAAAATTAATTCAGAAAGCCTTACCAGTATCCGAAGATCCATCTATTAAATAGTACTTTTTCAGAATGGTGTTTCACTTTTCCTCGGTAATTCACCTAAACCAGTCGGGTAGCCTCTATTTTGCTTCCCAGCTTATTTGTTACATCTAACTAGAGAAATACAATCATTCTTAAGAAAATTAAATGCTCGCAATCCTATAAATTTGTGGGTGAATGCAATTAAAACTACTTGATATTAGCAGAATTGGGGAGATCACAGAAAATCCGCAGGACATTTTTTAAGTCATGGATGAAATAAGCAGGAGAACTGTGAGTATAATGCATTAATAATTGCCGAAGCAAGCATTAGTCTGCTTGACGTAACTGTGACTTGAGAAAGTGCATAATCCGTGCACAAACGCTTTCAGTGTTGTACCGAATGACGTCTTACACAGGTTGCATTATCAAAAGTGGGATTAGGCAATCACCAGCATCGCCAACCAACAACTTCTGTTTCATATGCAATAGATAAGCTCATGTGCATCAGAACTCATGAATCTTTTGGTAGGGGAACTCAGTGAGTTTCACGAACAGGATCCGAAAATTAACGTAAATGACTACTAATAGCAATGTTCAGAAAAACCGATATCCGCAGTCATTACTCAAGGAAGCACCTCACGGACATCATAAACCTGTTTGATCCACTACTGTTTTTGACACCATCATTTGTTTATCTCAACTAGATCTAATCGTCAATCACCAGAGAACTGCTTTCCAGGCCGCACAACTCTGATTTGTATGGACTCATATACTCCTTCATGTTCACGGACAGTCGTTCGACCAGAAACCCATGACATCAATTCCCCAAAAGTGGAAGATAGATTTAAAAGGGATTTGAAGACATTTATTTGATGATAACTACTGCAGAAAATGTAGCCTAACACTACTCTTCCTCTCTTTGTAACTTGCAAGTCGCATATCAACTGGAACTGCCGGAGAAATACACAAGCCCACAAAATTATGTTTTCCAGTACCGCTAGAAGGCAATTGCTCAATGTAGAGGAATTCATCTTCAGTCCAGCTAAGACTTGCGGTTAAGGAACTAAAACTTTACCACCGTCCAATCATCATTTCTTATTTTAGAACGAGAATAAAAAGCACCTGTTCCGGAAGATGTAAGTTAATCCCATTTTTATTGGGAAGCCATTCTCCAAGCAGTACATATATCCAAACTAAATACTGTAATTCGTGAGACCATTCCGTTGCTTCTTCATACTCGTTAAAGAAAGTCAGCGTTGCGCGTTCTTTGCGACCAGATTTTAACTCCAAGCCGGTACAAACAACTGTGATAGGAATGTCCTAGCATCCTGGCTATCCGCGACCGGATTTTGTCTGTGTACTGTTTAAGGGGAATTTCGAAGCAAATGTCACCAAAGAATGTGACTAAAACCATATCAGACTTTTGGTATGCGCGATTAAATGAGCATTGGTCGATTTCTTTCCACTTGGACTGATACTAACGCATTTTTCCCCACTACGGTGAATTAATTACGTATTCCTATGAAATGCTTTAAGATCCTTTGGCAAATCGTGTCTTTCTATCGATCGTGCAACTAGTTACTCCCTTCACAAATTTTTCATATTCGGGAATGAAGATGCATCATACATCCCGTATGCAATCTAAGGAAATCTTACGCAGTTCCACCCAATCCAAACCTAATTCCAGCCCCAAAACCTCAGTCTTCTGGCTAACTAAGTGCTAGTCTTTGAAAAGCTCCAGTCTGGGTGATTATATCCTTTAATCTCAGCATCCAAATTTACTTTAACGAGAATATATTTGCACCAGCGCATTATATGAAAAAACCCTGATCAAAAAGGCAATAATTAGTGCGCAACAGGTTTCAGCAGGTGCTACTGAAATTCTGTATGTAAATCATCGGACATCATATAAAATCGATGCAAAGGAGCAAATTTATTCAGCGCCATCTGCAATGGTATGGGTAATTCCTTCAAAAGACCCTGACAATTAGCCTTTTTCGCAACCGGTCAGTTGATTATTGTAAAGACGCATTAGCTCCTCGCCTTGTACGATAAACCCAGGAAGTTTTACGTTCTTCCTATCTTATCTGTATTTCTCTTCCTACGTAAAATGTTATTTAATTGCTAAAATTTCAGTCATCTCAGCCTCTATCTAAATCTATCCTCAATTGAGGTAATTTTATGCTGGGCAAAATGGAGTGTGTTTGAAACTCTGTTTCCTCACTCATTCACAGTTTACTGCTGCTGAAGCCAAAAGTTTATTCGCACCATTCCCACAAGCGATTTGCATAAGCAAATAATGGGAAATTTCTCCTTCATCTTTTTTGCCTGATAAAGTCTCTCTTTGTAATAGCGGCATCATTCGTCGTTTTTCTCTCACCAATCTTTTTGGTGTCTTAATAAAGCACTGTTAACTCCCTCAAGAACCAAGAGAAAAGCAGCTGCAAATTTCGCCGAATTTTAAAGTTAGGCGGCAACCACACCGAACAGCCACGGTGATAAAAGCCATTGAAATCATCTCTTACTAAAACTTTAGAGACTGAATCCCAAAATTACTTTTGTGGTGGAAAATTTTTATTGTCCCTAAACCAAATTCCTTTAGGTCAAACTCGTAATGTAATGTAATGATTAGTTGAGAAGTAGATAACTGATCCCTTACTAACTGTTCATTTCGCTTTCTCATTGACTGGCAGTCTTTATTCTATTCCTTTAAAGCTTGAACTCAGTTGGTCTGAGCAACATTTTCTGCCTGACAGATCTCACATTATGCGTCCTGGATGTTAACAACATTGTTACGGGTCATCCAAAATCTACTTTGGATGGACCTCCTGATCAATACAATGTGCAAATCTTGAGGTGCTTTGGGGACAAAAGCAACAGCCAGATCTTAGTGCGTAACATGCAGTGGATTCATCATTCTACGCGCATATATGTCGACCAGATCCAGGCTTGCTTCCTTGTATTGTTTGATGACTAAATGTGGAATCCATGACGCCGTTACATTTTAAGCGTGGATTTAGTACTTGATCTTCTCCCAAAGTCGTAAAATGTTTGACACTCAAATGGGAATAACTCTGACAGTTTAGCTGCCCTCGCAAGGTATTGCATTAAATAAGGGCTTCATTAAGAATTGCCCAGTTTGTTATCACCAGTACCGACACAAGCCATGCGTGCTGGGCCATGCATGTTGGTAAATCCGATCGCATTAATGATCTCATATCATCACCTAACTGAGTAATTTGGGAGCCCCAATGATTTTACCATGCTGTTTACATGTTCCTTCTTTTTAGCATAACTTGATAAGTAATTACCCTAACTTAAAATTCTTTACCCAGTCCATTTCTAAAATGAAATGATCGGAATACACCGAATGGATTTATCCAGCTTCATATTTCCATCTCAGCACATACTATCTCAGTAGATTGGAAGTTTTACTACATAGTGCGTTTCCGTAAGACCTTTAATGTTACCTTAATTAAATACTATTCGATAAGCATTTTGTATAAAACCTTGTGTTATTGACGTGCGCTGCCTTTCTTTTTGAATACGTAAATACAAATAGATGAGAATAATTCGGTCTTTTAGATCGTCCACCAGTATTTCCTCATGACTTGTTAGGCAATATTTCTCATTTCTATAAAGCAATAATTTTTGCACTAAATCGTCGAAATCTACCTCCCTAAATTGTTTCATATGCGCATAACTAATCACATATGACCACACTTGTGACTCGTTTTAGGTAGTCAGCCTGACATTGCGTAGACTACATAGTGCACAATCCTCATAAGTTATCGATAAGACAATAGAATCGAAGGATTATTTGAAAATACTCCTTCTTAACCCTCTACACAGAAATGTGTCCTCTGTGTAATTAAAACAATTTCACATGTTAACGTCCAAACACACAGGTCGAGAGGGAGGAGAACAAATATAAGTGTGGGACTAACACCGGTCGGGTTACCGGTGTGAACTCATTGTTATGATTTTGATAAAATTGCTTAGCGATTATTTCATTCCTTTTTGTCTTCCGATTAGGGAGAAGACGATTTTGCCTCTGGAAGTGTCAGTGCTGGGATCACACAGTTACTAATCTAGCTGCACACAAAGTAAACCTTCGCGTTAGAGTCTGACGTTTGACTGAATAGCAGTAGATAACTGATTAAATCATCAGTGACTCCTGAAAATCTCGTGTTTACAATGAATTCTACTATGGAACACCGGATGAAAGTCGTTGCACCCCTCCCCTCGATCAAGCAGGTTGGAGTGTTCGTATCAGCTCAACTGAAGCATCCGCCTCCGGAGCACCAACCAAATAAATAAATGCACACGAGCGCCCTTTGACTGGCTGCACTACAGTTCTGTGTCATCTTATTTCGTTATTTTGTTGTCGGATATTTGGGTCGATTATGTTCTCCGTTCGCCGCTACAATCACATGGAATTATTTATGTTCCAAGAGCGTATCGATTCTCAGCACGGACTGGGATCACGCATTGCTGTACCTCA
>LUCM01009663.1:0-80952 GCA_008360955.1 Fasciolopsis buskii | reverse complement strand
TCAATGACAATATCATACTTTTCAGAGACAGCCAACTCAGTCTTTGATATCTGCTGCTCCTGAGAAACACTCTTCGTCTCAAATTGCCGGATCTCCACCCAGAAACTGAAATCTCTAAGAAGATGTAAGGAGCAATTCTACAAATCCCGTAATAACTCAAACCTGAGGTATATTTCAACACTAGCAAAAACTGAAATCAAACGCATCGACACCACATTCGCCAGACCAATTCCGAGTGGTAACAATAATCGATTCCAACGGCAAGGCATTCAGCTGTTGTGTGGAAAGAAAAAGAAACGTGAAATGTTCAGCGGATGTTAACAGCATAAATCATGCTTTCTTCCATCCTTTCACTTAAACCCCGACCATATTTGGACAGCATGATGATATGACAGTTACAAGTTTTTTCTAGAGACGAGGTGCTCGACCTTCTGCGCACCACTAAAATTACCACAGCGGTTGGTCCTGACAGTTTCCATAACAGCACTATCATAGAGAATTTACTTATTGCCTCCTTTAGCTCGCAACAAAATATCGCATCTTTTTTCAACTCTTTTCTAGTACTTATTGTTCCTCTTTTTCAGAATAATCTGCATTTTATTGTAGGTGATTGACTGAAACGCGATATTATTTATTGTACGCAAAGGTCTATATATTAAAACACAAGAAGGGTTTGCCAATGGCAGACTACTTTTAATTTGTTGGAAAGTAGTTCAGTGCGCTGAATGGGGCCTTCCTATTTCCGAAACACAGAAGTCAGCCTGACGTACTCGCGAAATGTTTTGTCTTGGAAATTACACCAGAGCGTTCATTAATGAAGGACAGAGTCCTAAATAACCCATTCCTGCAAACGATATAAATTTCGTAAACACTTGATTTGTCTTAATATATTGCTCTGTAAACTTTCCGACACAACCAATTTAACGTACTGTGTTATGTGCCAGGTGCAGCGCTGTGTCAGATGGATTGTTTAAACAAAAATTCCCGGCTTTTAGGCCCAAACTGCACACTAGATTTCGTTTACAGCAGATCCAGATGGCCATGTAAAAATTCACATAATTTCTCACCCGGGTAGGTTTTCTGTTTATACTAAACCCGGTCGTCCCATCTTCCTTCCACGTAGAAGACTTGTTGGTTTCCGTTTTCACTGTGATCTTTATGATCTTATGTGGCATGGAAAATCCTCTTAGCAATAGTGTGAGATTTGTCAACTTAATATGCACCACAAAGATATGATCCGCGTAAGGGCAATAAATATCTGGTCTGGTGGTGATGTCAGCTAACTCAAGGTTTTTAGTTTTGTCATCAGAAAAACTCTAAGCAATGAGCCTAATGGTGGAATTAACGTGTAGTATTGGGGTTTTAATTAATCCTCCCCTGCCTTTGACTGGGTATCATAACTCCCACGATTAATTCGATCAATAGCCCAGTTCCACTCCTTAGTGCTTTACCCATTTTTTTATTTTTTTGCCTCATTATTTTAAACCCTGGATACCACTTGTGCTATCTGGCCCTGAGAACGTCTCAAGTTATCATCCGTCCTTCCTCCACTTCTTGCCTGAATCTTACCCCAAAATACTCGCACCTCAAGTTCAGCTATTCTTGATGTAAGTAGCTAATACCACACATCCTACCAGCACATTTATTTTGGTATGCATGATGAACGAGCCAAGATTTTGACACCATATTCCACTTTCTCTCATCCTGCCGTTACCTCTACCCTTTTTTCATTTTGCTTTAACAGATTACTTTCATTTTGTGTGTGATATTTTCTCATCGCCCCGCTTAGTTTGATGAGAGCACCAATTTCTTTATGGTAACATTCAATTACTTTTCGTTCCAGTCTTCTTCTAAGTCTGTCTTTAAAGACCATAAGAACTTTTATACTGCTTTCTTTCTGCATACCTTTGCTCCCATATTTGGCTGGATATCATCATTTCCAATGCAAAATCTGATCACTTGTATTCCACCTTGTCCAGTTTTGTCCCGTTCCTTTATTTGATTTATTTTACCCTCACAAGTCCAGTCGTGTACCTTTTCGTATTTTTATGCACAAGCCAGGCAAGGCGAAGGCAGCGATATATCAGTCAGGCTATGACTTGGAGTAAAGGTATGAAGAATTTAGGTTCGGTTATGGCCTTGGATGACAATTCGCGCCTTCCTGGTTGAGTCTAAAGGATGAAGACTGTTGTTAGTTGGACACCCTGAGAGATTCGGCCGAAAACCGAAGACAGTTACGCCGATGTCGTCTGACTCACCTTCAGAACACCGCAGACCAAAAAACTGCGGAAAGTTTACGGAAAAAATGCAAAAACTACGTCCGTCCTTGGACACTACTGTCCACTTCTTTTCCATTTCCCGTCTAATCCCATTTACTTGCTGTTGCGCAGGCACCAACTCGGTGTAATATATATATATATATATATATTCATATATAAAGTATGCTTGGAAATTCACAAAATTTAAGTTTTACCACCGGCTGAGCTCTTTTAGTCTCCAATTCACTTTATGCAGCATTTTACCTTGTCTAATTTCAGCATAAGTTCTTCGTTTAGTAATGGTCGGTTTGTTCATCGCAGCCGTACCTTTGTGCTCCTTTTTGGTTCGTTTTAAACAATAACACTTATGTTTACAATATTATATAAGGCAACTTAGGAGCTGTTCCTCCCGTGGCAAATGATAAGAACCGTCACTTCTTCCCGAAGATACGGTTTCTGGGTGCACTCGTTATTTGTTCCTTCCAGGTTGTTATTATCGTACAATGCATTTACTTACAATACTGATATCCACATACCAAATCAAGATTTTCTACTGGCACGGTTATCGAGGAAGCCTTCGTCTAGAATCTTCGTCACAGACTTTCCTAAAGACACCCTCAAGTTCATGCAAATAAAATACCGGCACGAATGTATAATAAAAGAAGGCCGCGAAGATATCCCTGTCCTCATAAATTACCTTGGATCCGACGTGGCGTACCCAACCATAGTTTTGCGCTCCAAATCTAATCCAGACTAATAACTGACTTTCTCTGCAGTGCAACGTACGGGCTTTATCTGTATACCCTTTCTCAGTAACTATTTATGGTCATTTCTAACTTACATATATGCCCACCTTAACTCCATAGGTGCGGGCACCTTCAGAGCCACCGCTTAGACTGGGGCACACCGGACGGGCATCACGGCTGTAGCTACGTGCGGATGCACCTAGGTTGGTGGATTATACCTCCTGCGTTCTCGCCCTAAACCTATATTTCATGTTGGGTCTCCAGCCCCTAGTAAGCCTATTCACAAACAAAGTCGTGTTGTTAGCAGCTATTCGTCAACCACTGTTTGCGAGTACCATCTTTAGTCTAGATTCCTATTTCCTTCTTGTGGCACACTTAACTAGCGATAAGTGTGTGAACACTTGTGAAGGACAAATCTGCTGACAGTTCAGTCGCAACTCCATTTTCTGTTCATTTGTTTTGCTCCTAATTCATTATTCGTTCCGGTTTATGCTTTGCCTTATCCTTTTTATCGCCCATCCACCAACTTCACTTATTGTGGACTTCAAATTCTGACGTGTCTCGGTGATTTCAATTCACTTTGGATAAATTGCAGCCAAACTGATAAACATGAGATTTTTAAAGCACGGAGTCCCCTTTACAGTTTTTGCACAATAAATTGTCAGCAATGCGGTTCACTGAGCTGGATGGGATTTTTCCTATATATGGTTACCGATAGAGCAGACTGAGCAGCGGAAGAAGATCGTGCGACTTAATGCCAAGTTAGTCTACTACTCATGGTAGGCTGTTTCTGTGCCCAAATCGCTGGCTAAGCCATGGTGATAAGCCTCACCGAAGGCCAGTATTTTGGTTTTGTTTTGCGCACTAGTAATTTGAAAAATTAGGTTACGTCAACTTTGTGGCCCGATGCGATCAGGTGGTTCGTGATCGAAGAGCTTGAAGATTTTGCCGCAGTATATAAGGTCACAGAGGATTGCGTCACCAATTTTGACAGCCATTTCGGTAGGTGCTGCGACATTCCTTGAGTCAAGCAGTGATCTGTTTTGTCGATGTATGCGATACCCCAACTTCAAATAAGCTGATAGACAACGTGCTAGACATCAGGGTCAGGGTGAGACCTTGAGTGATTTTGGAAGTTTAGCCTTTTGGTGGCTTGTTGTATAGCAACTGTGCTGCTAGATACGTATGTCTGATGACCGATCTAAGATTTCTGTTAAATTGGTTAAACAAATGGTCCCCTCTCGATGGCAGAGTGGTAAAATCTTGCTTTTTTCTACAGCGATCGGTTTTTCGTACGGTATCCTCTACCTCCGATGCTGTTGGATGAAGTTTTCCAGATAACCATTGGCGAGCAACGTCACTTTTGTGAACTGTTGTTTTTTGTACTTAACCGTGGGTGCAGACCTTCCGCACTCAGTAGAAGAGAGTTCGAACTAATCACCACCTATATATTGGTGCTACGGAACTGGAAAATTTTAAATAACGTCCAACCCGAGTGATTTTACGGTTGATGCTGCGTTGCAACGTTCCGTCGATACGTCTGGTTGGTAAATTATCTTAAAACGTAAGAAGCTGTTGTTTTCCTCTTCGTGAGAAGCAGAAAAGCTTGGATGAATAGCATTCAGGGTGTTGATTAAAGACAGTAAACATCCATCCCCACAGAAAATTAAGGTGCTGCCAACGTAATGCCTGTAAGGAGAGAATTTTAAAATATTACTGAGGGCGTTTTGCTCGATTTTAACTAAAATCACAGCTGCCAAAATAGGAACCAGACAACTTCCTGTGACCACACCATCAGTTTGTTTAAATGTTTTCCGTTCATAATTATAATGGTTGTTCTAGGTACATATAGCAGTCGGGTTCCTAATGTACTCAACCGAAATGGACAAACGAAGGTTGGTTGGGGAAACAAAATACCAAAAACAAGATCAACGACGAAGTAGTTCTGTTAATAGGGAGTCAACAGCAACTGATGACATTTTATCGAGACTCACTAAAACATCGTTAAACAAATTTAAGAGTTCAAATGAATTTTTGTACAAAATAGTGTTAGCTGTCATAGAACGGAGGCAAGTTCATCCGCAAGCCATCGAACACGTGAACCGGATTTACTGTAATAGGCCTGTTTTTCTTCTGTTATCCTTTTTAAATCAGGTGCTTGTTTGAGCTTATCAGATATTTTTAGTTCTCTATCTTCTCCCATTCAACATTTTCGTCTTGTTTCTCCCGTCCACTATTGCCGCCCATCCAGTGCATTATTTCATATCACCCTAATCCTGTTTCATTTCGGTATTTGTTTTTATGTGACCACGGATGCTCGTTTGACGCCCGAGGTCATTTCTATTTTGTACCGAGTGAATTGAATTGAACTCTTCTTTCTTTGAGCGTTCTCGTCCCTGAGCGACTTATCAATGTTAAAAGCAACAAAAAAAAACGACGTAAGGAGTGTATCGAAAAATCGATGCGCCATGTATTGGTTTTTATTGTGAATGATATAATGTTAATAACACAGCGTTGTTGGTAGATGTAATGCGCCAACGTTTCGACTACCGTGGGTAGTCTTTCTCAAGGCAAGTTTTACAATCAAATGACTGAGGGAACGTTCACATGCCAACTGATGTTTAGTTGCGTTCGTGTATGTGTGTGCTTTGAAATGTGGGTCAGGTGAGTGATTAGTTGTCTTCCACGTCATGCGTCACCGTGGTGGTGGGGTCAACTAGCGCGGGTCACCGCGCTAGACATTGTAGCACCAGACCTGTTAGCCGTCTCACCGGTTCCACTAAAACCATCGTTAGTCAGTCTTTTATCACTGTCTCTCATCCCTGCGGAATTCCTGCTCGTGTCCCATGCACCGGTTCTTCAATGGTTTCAGCGGTTCGCCATGCATCGTTGTTCTGCTACGAGAGTTGGCCCTATTAAAGACTTCCTTAAAGTATTTAAACTATTGAGTAGGGATCTTAAGCCATGAAGAATGCTATTTATCAGTTATTCCAAACTTGCTATATTGAAATGGTCAATGTTGTGAGCACTCATTTCGTCCCCAAAAGAGCAGTCTAGAATCAGGTATTGTAAATTGGGATTTACGTAAGCTTACGCGCTCAGTACTGCCTCACTACTATATTCAAGTAGTTTGTTCTAATAAAACTGATACGGAAATTAATCTCGCTTGGCTTATTTCAAGCACTTTGCATCCTAAATATATTTTGGTCTTTCGATGTATTGTATTCTACGAATAGGCCGAAGTGTCAAAGAATGGTAAGACAAATATATTTCGTGGTATTACTATCGCTTGAGCACTGCTAAGATCATTTGCTTTGAAACGGGTCATTGAACTGATTGTGAAGAGCGAGATTAGACGATAATTCATCAACCTAACCTTGACGTAAGCATTCCCGTACAGTCCGTTTTTATGGGAGTTTGACGCAATCAACTTTGGCCCAGGGATTTTCTGGTTTGGGATTTAAGCAAATGGTTTGCCGAAATGAGTCGTATATCTAGAAACACTGTTTCGAGTAACTCTGCTTCTCATACCACACGAGAAACAAAATCTTTGTTTGAGACCTCCTCAAGTTAATTTAGTTTCGATACACGGTGTTAAGCAGATAAAATCAATGTGGGGACCAGTGCAAGGAGTTGATCCTTACGATAAACGGATAAGAAATGATGGAACGACAATGAAATCCGGTGAAAAAAGGATCAGAAACGGGACAGTAAGGATGAAGAGCGATGGAACAATACTGAGTAAAGAGGGGCAAACCTGTAAAGTCGACGTATTTGTGATGTATCCAAATATGGACAAATAAAACCGTACAAATCCAACTATGGACTGAAACCTCCCTTTCTTAGACTGGCCACTACAGGCCCATTTAGAAGGCATGATTTTTAGCCTTTATTTCACTCAAAAGACTTTGCTCATTTGTTTACATTTACTAGTATTTTCCATGCCTAAAGTGTGTAACGCTTAATCAACATTTGAGAAATAAATTCTGATTCTGGAAACCTTGGTTTATTGGTACCGTCTACCAAAAAATGACAGTGGAAAAAGGAAATGCCAGTACGGATGAAAAATTACAGACAGAATCGTGTGATAAAGGACGGGAGAACAATACACCAGAAACGGAATGTGGGGCAAATGCCAACCCGGGGAGACCAGAATTGCGCAAATCACATAATGGAATCAAAAGACACTTAGAATAATTATTTGCATGGGTTTGTGTGATTGTGTTTTTGCATACGGTTCTTGTTTAGATATGACCTGGATTTTGTTCATGATGCATAAAAATTGCTTGGTCTCACAGGGGCTTGGCAAGACGAAAGATGAATTAACAATCGTACTGATGATAGACAGAAAGGCTTTTATAAAATGAATGGAGAGTTTGTAAAACCACTTTGAAGAAAGTTTAGGATATGTATTCAGATGAGCACTACCATCGAGTTTATGATATGTTGTTAAGGGTTTTCTTGAAATAATGTCAACCCAATTTTTCGAAGGCAAATCAAGCTACTTTCAGTGGGCGGCAGTAGTAAGGAAATGGATGAATGATGAAAG
This sequence comes from Fasciolopsis buskii, assembly GCA_008360955.1. Taxonomy (NCBI): domain Eukaryota; kingdom Metazoa; phylum Platyhelminthes; class Trematoda; order Plagiorchiida; family Fasciolidae; genus Fasciolopsis; species Fasciolopsis buskii. The sequence continues at coordinate 73,399 of LUCM01009663.1, read as the reverse complement.
TTGAGATACTGGTGAGTCAATCAGCACCAGGGTGCTTGTGGTGGTCGCGATGAGGGTAGGACGAATTCATAGGAGACGGAAACACAACGTTGAAAAGGGTGATCCACTGAGGAGATAAACAAAAAGCCAGTCAACAGAAAATGATATGCATCGACAATGAACTTATTTGCACAGCCAGAGATTAATAGTAGGCACGTGATCATTTGAAATGAGCTTTCATATCGACAATGTTCAAAACACTTTCCTGGTCAAAAATTTAAAGAAAATTGTAATAAACTTTGGATCCATAGAGCTCTATTCTACTGTTTTGTTGGTTCGGATTCACGACGTTTCTTTGCCTCTGGAGAAGTCAAGAAGACAGAACCATTCAACACCCGATAATTCAGAAGTTTATCTGTAAAAAAATAAAGAGAAATGAAAGCGTAAGTTCGGGCAAACTGGGTTCTTATCCATCTATGCATTCGAATTTTGTTAGAAAGGCACAAATGGTATTTAAAATAAATTTTAGGATTTCAAAATAGCGCTGACAGTGACAACTTGGCTGGCGATACAGCGTTCGTGACGTGAACAACAGAACCTCATGAAAACGCGTTTGATACATTTTAGTCGTCGTCTCCGGTCATCTGAACGACGGTCTACTTTCTAAGGGTTGGAAAGCAATTAAAGATAGTAAAAATAACTCTGTGTATCAGTCCTATTTATTTCGGAATAACTTCCTTGGTGACACACGCACATGAAATCAGTGTATAGCAAGGAAGAAGATTGCGGTGCGTTGCAATACAGCGCGAACATCTTCGGTAGCGAAACCACCCTGCATAAACTTACCTTGTTTGCATTTGCTTATAAATGCCCAGAGATCGACGCAATAAGTCGGGTCATCTCATAGCAATAAACGGCAACTTCACTGAACTAAGAACAACGTAAACAGGTAGAAAATTGGCCAAGACAACCACTGAGTCGTCCGGAGTTGCAAAAACCAAATAGGATCACACAGCTGAGCAGTTTTGATGGAGTCGTAGCCACTTGCGTGAACGATTCAAATTCATGTATATCAAGTTGGCACCGTCCCGAGGATAATTTTTTCCCATCCTAGTACCTCTACGTAATGGGAGTTTCCAAAAGTCTTTGTGATGTGTTGTCTTCGTGTTTCTCGTTTAACTGAACATATGAACACCCATAACGATTTTAGCGAAAACTAATAAGAAGGTAGTAAAAGGTTTCTAGCCATTTGTGGTAAATTAAATGAACCTGGGTTCTTCAATCAAATTCCTAAAAGGAATTTAGTGGTTGTATGGTAGAAAGCGCAGACCGGATGGACAAACTCGGAGAATTAGTAACCCACTTCGACAACAACCTTGGTAATAGCAAGGTATACCAACCGATTTGGGCGTGGTGACATTTTGACCAATTCTGCCGGGTCGATTTTAACCGAGATTGAAGAAAAATTTAAAGTTTTTCGGTCTCAAGTACCTTATAGTAAAACTGTATGAATTGTGCACTTCCAGATACACAGCACTAAATTCTTAGATGTTTTGATCTAAAGTAAATACCAATCTCTTTTTTTGGTTTACGACAACTGTGAGAGGTAGAGTACTTATCCCATTTCGGTTTCAAGCATTCCCATTGTAACGTGGTGAACATCCTGAAATTTCTGGCACTTCGACTAAGTTCATGAATAGAATCAAAATTTATGTCCAGTTATGTGATTTGTTGGTTGTCATTCCCTCGTATTCACCGCATCATGTATTTCCCATCCCTAATCCTACAATGGACCCGCATGAACGCTAAATTAAATCCTGTGCGAAGGGAAATTCGTGTCATTTCATAGCTGCCTGTTATTAGGACAGTAATGACGAGAACGACCGAGAGATCTATTCCCAATGCTCAGCACCGGAATGACTGTTTGTCCAAAAAACGAGTCAGCCCGAGTAAATCAAAGTGGATAATACAGCGTTGGTGTTTGTTACCTCTGTGTAAAAATTATCGTTTCTTAGTCTCAACGTCGCAAATAAAGTTTAATTTTTGCACTATGTCGATTATTTCATTCAATCCTTAGTAGGGCACAATATGTGAACTCAGAGAGCAAAGCATTATACATCCGGAATGACCGGAACTTTAGCCAAGCGATCAAGTCGGTGAATGAGTTTTGCTTTGGAAAACTGATAAATCGATCGGCTAGTTTTTCAGTAGCTCTAATCATTCTTGTCTTAATTACAAGGAACGTGGAAAAGTTTACACAAACCCTTTTCTTCTCAGACGAACGACGTACATTCGTTGCAACTGTGATTGGGTTTGGAGCTCACAGCGAATAAAATTCGTGAAGCTTTAAATACAAGTGGCTAATGCCAAGCAAACCAGTCGAAATGACGAAATATCCACATAAGATAACTAAAACTTATGAAAATTGATTGACTTTGTTAGGCTCACGACTTCATATGTTGTAGCTGGTGTTGAACAGGCGAGGAGTTTCTAACTGCAAATTAGGTTTAGAAGCTCCGACGGGAAAGCGAGATTTGGTCTGAATAATGAAAAAACATCCGGGAGCTAGTATTCTTGCAATCGAATCATCAGTTACGAAGTGCGCATTAGCAATATGGATTGCCAAAGTATTCCTTGCTAGTATAATTCACAAAGCTTTTTTGTCTCCCATACGCAGATAAGTCCCGAAAATTTCGTCGTATATGGCGATCTATTGCACAAGCTTTTAAAAGTCACTTTATTTGTAAAGAACTGGCCATAGTTTATTACTTATCTTCTTTCAAAGTAAGCACTGAATGCACTTCTCTAGAACGATCAAAAATTTGACTCCTGGTTAACGCAAGTTTACAATTTACAACTGACTGTGAGTGAGGATTAGAAGCACCTGGCTACTGACTTCGCAACGATTGTTACATATTATTGGTTTCACTTAAGGTCGCAACTGCGGGGAAATCAGCCAAGGGTGAGGAAAGGCTTTTCCGCCGTCAGATCATGCATGCAGCTACGCACGCAACAGCAGTCATGCGTGACATTCACCAATAGCTAATTGTGTAAGCATTATTTAATTGCTGGTTCCCAAAACGATGTGGTACATGGCAGTTAACGTATACTTATTGGTTAGGTAAGCAACAATAGAAACGTTACCCAGTCGATTAATTAAAGCAATCTAATTCGGTAAGTGACGGAAATTCATTGATCGAGAGAGCGATTAGTGGGGTGATTAATTCGGTAAATGATAGAGAAACGGAAGCAAAACGCCGGGCAGACACAAAGAGAGAATGAATGACAGACCTTGATAAATGAATGATTGACTGACTGACTGACTGACTGACTGATTGACTAACTGACTGACTGGCAAACATTGTTCACTAGTCTTTCAATTAGTCCGGTCAGATGTGATATGTTTGATGAGTAATACAATAATTTCAGCAATGTTTCTAGTTTTAGCGTTGAAATTTTTAGGGTTTGTTGGTTGTTTGAAATAGGAGAAAATGGGCCTCTTGGAAGGAGTTTTTAAATGAGACGTCCTGCATATTCTAAGTTTGTCTATTAACAATCACTATGACTGGTACTACACTCACATTTATTTATTGCCATATTGTTAGTTGTGTGTCGAGACATATGATTAAAATGGAATATAGCTACAACAATCCTAAACCTCTTGTGTGTCGCACATTCCAGGATGCTCCAATTATTAGTTACAGTGTGACAACTGCGTCTGGATAACTCTTGTTTAGTAATCTGCACGATGGATAACGTAGGATTTTTTACACTAATATAATTCCATAGAAGAAAATCCACGCAAATTAATAATTTACACAGGCCTCATCAAACCGACGATACATCTGGGAGTTTCCCGGACAAAGCATTTTCGGCTTCATCAGGAGATTACACATGGTGTATGGCCTTGGATATCGGTTGCCACATTCTACGAAACCAATCCCGTTCCCTTAATGTGAGAAAATCTGTTTTCAGATGGATCTGCTGAGCAGGTAACCACTACTGAAGCGGTAGAACGTACCTGCGGACGGTAACGGCCTCATATCGGAATGATTTTTGATGCATGAATAAATCATCTAGTCTGTTGGAAAAAGCAAGAACTGGATCACAAAATAACCCCAGAAACAACTGCTCACAGAAGATTATCTCGCTACTTTAGGGCATGATATAATTCACAATAACTTGTGCGAGAGTTTCTTTTTTGCCCCGAAAGGTCACCAGTCTTTGTCTTTAGCATTCTGCGAGCTAATCCCAAATGGTCATTTGGAAACTGTGATGTATCTATTGAAATAATATATTACTATTGAGGTTGGCTTAAACGATCTAGAAGAGGGTCTTTGCTTTCTGTATTCCATTTGAAATAAGCAGGCCTAATGGTTATTTTCATGAGAAGTGAAATGAGTTCTATTCGTTCAAATACCAATTAATTATACCATTTCATACGGGGCAAAACATAATTAAAATTCGGTTGACTATGACCAAAGGGCGTTGAAAAGAGTAGGTTTCACTAGGTCTAATGACAAACGTGTTACCATGGTGAACTAAGGTAGGGGTGTGTTGTTTTGACCTTGCTACCTGTATGCGAATTCACGTGATCAACCGAATCATTTGGCAAGGTACTGACGGTTGCATTCCAATCGTTACTCAAACCCAGTGACCATATGGACGAGAATGGAAAACAAACATCCGTCGTAATACCGCAAATATTGTTATGTCAACAATTTGCGCGTAATGTTGCAATATGGTTCTATCGGTCCCACTTCAGCTCTGTTTATTAGACTTTTTTCATATTATTTATCAAGAATCCTGCTTAGTTCATGCATCACAGAAGACCTGTAAAACCTAGTCAACACGGGGAAATAATAGATTAAATCGATTTGAAATTGTCACCCTAGTTGTGACATTGAATGCAGGCAAATGGCATATTCCACTGACTGGCAGAAAAATTCCGAAGAAACCATCCGGCGAGAAATACGTAATGAGAAAGGTTTGGTGGTACCTGTATCATATCCTGTTCTTGGTGCCTAATCCTCTCCTGTTGGTGAATAGCATTCCAAATACCGTAGAAAACAAATTATTTTACCAGCACACCTTACACTATTTACTTGTTTATTAAATATATTTATTGTCGACTCCACAGACAAAATTTCACATTGGCAGTTAACCCTTTTAGCTGGCAGCGAGTATAAAAAAACGCAGATCATCGCGAGACGTGAACTCAAGGCAAGCATAGGTAGAGATCGCAGGGCTCAATAGTCGCATCCTGTATTAGAGATGGAATATGCTGCCGCCATGAGAAAAGTCCTACAAGCTGCTTCACGTCATCCGAGCAATCGGTAGGAAAGCACAAGGTATCAGCGAAACGATCTCGAAAGCTGGAGTTTCGCCTATACATAAAAAGCGGTGACTTGTGCGCTGGGCACAGCATTTCAAAGCACAGTTAAACTGGTCCCAAAGGTATTTTGGCACCCGTTTTGTGGCTTATTTCGACAGATGCGGTAGTCCGCAAGGAAACCCATGTCTTAGGAAGACATTTCGCAGGGATCCGATGGTCTATCGGTAGTTTTATATCAAGATGAAATAACGGAAGCAGTCAGCAAAAGTCGTTTTATCCTAAAGATCTGATATTCCGAGGAAATCGCCTCTTCGCAAGGGGAACTTATTATTTTCCCTATCTTTCAATAGGGCTCGCCCAGTGAAGGCCGCAACCACAGGGGCACGGCCCAACCCCAAAAGCTTCAAAGCCGTTAGCTAACGTTATTCTTCGAAAGCTGTGCAACACGCGTGAAGAGCAAACTGGAGAAAAACAGGCTGAGTTCTGCATTGATCAGGAATACCACGATCAAACATCTACCCGCCGACAATTGTTAGTGCATTGTCTTTGCTTTCCAAAGGTCAAAAGTCATTGTGTTTATCATTCGCCCAGCCTTCCGCAACCTTGATAGGTCTGCACCGTGGCTATACGTGTCGGGGAATTGAGTATCTGAGAAGTATGTATCAGCCTTCTAGTATGTGTTCCGCCGTAACTCAGGTCGGATTAGGTCCTATGACCAGCTTTCGCTATCTTTCTTAGTCTCCTGTGGAGTAAAGCAAAGCTATCCTATACCCATTTCCTTTTAACTTTTCCACAGAAGGCATTCTTCGGAAGACTTTATGTAGGCTGTTGGATGACGCGGGTGAGCTTTTCCCAATGGAAGGATTTTCTTTCCTTTGAAAGGGTAGACGCTTTCTTCTTGCTGAACGGCGGTGTGCAGACAGTACAGCGTACGTTGGAGGACACGGAGACTGGGATATCCCCATATCAATAAAGTTCAGGGTACTTCTAGACGGGCAGAATCCTGTACACTCACTGTTTTTGGCGGAGAGCTGGAGGCAGTCAGTATTTTTAACTACTTCAAAAACCTGATGTCAACCGATGGAGCTGTTGGGGAGATTACATCGCGAACTGCGGAAGTTACAGCAGCTTTTGCGAATCCCACCACCCTTGGCGCCGACTTTATACTGATACTCCCTGGCACCTGTTTCCTACATAATTGTGTTTAAATGTCGTTGTATTGGCAATTTTTTTTCAGGTCTACATAGATACGTAAAAATACATAAATCTTTACTTATATATTTCACACATGAACGCGCTCTATGACTGGCTGCACTACAGTTCTGTGTCATCTTATTTCGTTATTTTGTTGTCGGATATTTGGGTCGATTATGTTCTCCGTTCGCCGCTACAATCACATGGAATTATTTATGTTCCAAGAGCGTATCGATTCTCAGCACGGACTGGGATCACGCATTGCTGTACCTCAGCGATCTTCTCATCGATCTAGAAGAGGCACACAAGCTGGCTGGCAGGCAGCTCTTAAATGCACCCTTCCAGCCAAGATGTCCATTCCGGCATTGTTGAGTACCAACATCCGCTCTCTGTTTACAAAAACGTCGAATCTGTCCCTCACACTTCAAACACCAATCCATGTTCGCACATGTGTCATCTGCATGCAAGATTAGTGGCTGAACCCGGATATCGCTGATTCACTCGTGTCAGTAGACAGCTTCAGACTCCATCGGCAGGACAGAGTTTCGGACGAGAAGAAGACTGGGATCGGTGTGGCAACATACATTAACTCCCTATGGTCTGGCAAGTCCGAAGTTGTTTGTACGTACTCGCTAAACGGAATTGACTGCCTCTTGACACAGTGTCATCCTAGGTTTTCCCTCCATACCAGCATTATCATTAATAATTTATGCACTGCCCCTTTTGGGTCGTAACAAAATGTCTCATCTATTTTCGAATCTTTTCTAGTATGTACTATCTTCTTCTTGAGAATAATGTGTAAAATATTTAGGTGGCTTCAATCATGCATCCACCTTACCACTGAATGTGTTTGATTTGACTGACCTCTACGTTCCTCCCACCAGAGGCGGCTCCATTTTAGACAGAGTTATTGCCAGCCACCCTGATTTATTTCCCCTGAAACCATGTGCTGCAATTTCAAATGGCGATCATTGTCTGCTTCTGTTAAGGCACAGGATATACTCTAGATCAGCTTTCTATTCATTCAAGCAAACAAATCAAATCCGAGTTCGCCTCCGTAACTTTCCACACAAAAGCCATACTCCGCTTCAGAAATCCCTTTCACTCACATCTGCTTGGTTCTCTCTTGAATCCCTGCTCAATGACAATGTCAAACATTTCACACTACATTCGCCAGCCAACTCTTGAGTGGTAACAACAATCGATTCCTATGGCAAGGCATTCGACTGTTGTGTGGGAAGAAGAAGAAACGTGAAAAGTTTTGCGGATGTCGACAACAGTAATCGTGCTTTGATCCTTCCTTCCACTTATTCCCCGGTCATATTTGGACAGCATGATGATATGACAGTTACAAGTTTTTTCTAGAGACGAGGTGCTCGACCTTCTGCGCACCACTAAAATTACCACAGCGGTTGGTCCCCACAGTCTGTCCTAGGCTTTTTAAGACATGATGGTGTGGCTCTGACGGGTGCATTCACTTCTCTGATTAGCTCACCATTGACCTCGTCTTCCATCCCGTACTGTTGGAGACCCGTCAGTATTATTCCCATCCTAAAACATAGCAGTTCTACTGCCTTGGCAAAACGTTTTCGCCCCATCGCCTTAACATCTTCTGGTCTTAAACTGCCGAAGCGGGCTCTACTTAAAGGCCTGCGTTCTTCTATTTATCCTCCTGACGACCCTTTTCGGTTCGTTTATAAACCTAACAGATTCACTTTGGACGCTTTCGCCTCCCTCATTCACCACATTTGTAAGCCCTTAAACGCATCTATGAAATCTGTGCGTTGCGCCTTCCTAGACTATTCGTCGGCATTTGATTCTGTCCCACGATCTTTTCTACTTCACAAACTGGAAACATTTGGTTATCCCAAGCCTTCATTAGTATGACTGTCTGATTACTTCACAAGCCGAACCCACTGCATACGAATGGACATTAAAACTTCAAAACCATTGAATAGCAACTCAGAAGTGCTTCCGGGTGCTGTTCTTTCACCGTACCTCTTCTCTACTTACATCAGCGACTTATCTACTAGCTCCCCCTGTCATCCCTTTAACTATGCTGATGATGTTACCCTGTCTCAAGCCGTTTTGAACAACGAGGATTTTCAAAGTTTCTCCAATAACGGTTTCTCTGCACGAGTTGGTTTAAATCTCAACAAATCTAAATGTTTCGAATGCCTGTTCTCTATCTCCTGGTCGGCTCATCCATCCGAAACATCCCCCGTCAACCCAGAAACACTTACCAGAGTTGATTCTGTGAAATATCTAGGAGTTGCTCTTGATAAAAATGTGAAGCGGACTTCTCACATTTCCACCTGTGTAAAGAATCTCCGACAGTTGTCATTTGAAATCAGGTAGCTTCGACATTACAAGGTGAAACAAAGCACCATCTCCCGATTTGTATACCAATGTTTTTCCAATCCTTCTTTACTGTTCTCCTGTTATTTTTCCAGGTTTACTTAGAAACGACTTTAAAATTCTTCACCGGAGGCTATCAATTATTAGCCATGTGTCCTTCATACCCCTTACTGAATTGTCCCTTAATCTATGTGATCAACACTTGCCAGCATGTGAAAAATTTGCTCACAAAATTCTTTCAGATTCCACGCGTCCTCTGTACATCGACCTTTCAAATTGCCGCTCTCATATTTCAACACGGCTCTCTTTTCGCTCCATACTCTCAAGAATCAATATTTATAGGAACACCACTGTTCCACATTTAGCACGAATTTTGACAAACCGTGACCCAGTTTCAGCCATAATGTGCTGTGATTACTCCTGGATGAATTATTTTTATATTTTTTTTTACCAGGCGATGAGTGTATTTTTTACTTTATTTATTTATTCATTCTTCCTATTATATTTTACCCTCATATTTGTTGACTAAAATGCGACATTATTTAGTGTACAACACAATACAGTAGTTTCTGAAGTTGTATAGGTAATAGTTAAAAGGAACGCCAATGGCATATTGAAGACTAGAGTGTAACACAAACAAGCCCATGCTGATCAAACAGTAAACTGCCATAGCGACTTCCCAAACGATCACAAACGGTCAGATGTTCGAACTCTAATCAAGAGATCCAAAACTCACTCCAGCATAGAAGGACTAAAAAAGCAAAAAAATCTCCCATTAACGTTCCATAAAAACCGATATCCAAGGAACTTCGTAGGCAGAGCCGTGCACGCAATGAACAAGGAAACGAAAAGAAGTCAGCCTGTCAAAAGGAAGAACCATTCTTCTACGCATCAAAGATGGATTTGAATTAACTGCAAGATTTTTTCAACCTCAAGGAAATACAGTTACTCATACATCGTCTCAAACTCTGATAAGACTAGTAGAAAAAGTAAGAGTGACTGAAATGAGGAAAAGAACAAACACCGCTTACCAAGTCAAATATATGAACTGCGACAAGTGTTATACCGATCAAACTGGGAGAAAATTGGTTACTTGAATGTACGACCACAAACTGGCTACAAGAAGACACGACCCAATCTCTCTCTCTCCCTCTCATGTCCGCCCACAAAGACCAAGAAGGACGCAAATAAAGTTGAGGTCTTGGACCAACCAACTACGAGACACATTGAATTGGATCATGTGTACATTCAAAAAAGAGGGAGACAACTCAGCTAACTGAGAGAACCGGAAATGGATTACACAATATTCACACATTCGGGATAAAACAACGGCAAGCAACTAAAGGGATCAAACTTCTCAGGCTGAATGTCGATCTTCTAAGTTCAAATGTCAAACCAACAGATATCAAGTAGAAAACACGCTTAGTTTCCAGGCCAAGTTAGTCGAAGAAGTTCAAGGTCAAGATGAATGGCAAACCTATAAACAGAGAACTCCAACAACCAGGCGCTTGCACTGACGATGTCAACTCCACTGGTGATGAAACTCTCGCAATCTAAACGCCAAGCTCAGTGATCAGAACTCCACAAAAACCAACAATCTGAACTACGACCAACAAAAATTTTCAAATCCACTAAGGAAAATCGTGAGAAGAAATGAAACTGCTCTCGGTTACCACTTATTTATACGGGGTATATCCAACTGAGAGCAGAAGAATGAACACGACTGAGAAAACCAAAGACCTGGCAGGATGTAGAAATACCTTGCATTTAGAGCGGAAGACTTGGTAATCTGTATTAAGTCATGTTCACAGAGGTCAAGTAAGCAACTCAATCTATAAAAACCGCTCTTTAGTCTATCATCTGTTTCTTAGCTGCTGGCATAGTTCGTCAATTAATGTGTATTTATATTTACTACCGAAGTGCAGCAAATCTACTAGGAAGAACTTTCGACCATAACCAGTTTCAACATTGAGCACATGGTCATTTGAATGCGCATCGTCCAACCGTCCCAGAGTGACCAGAATCTAGCTTTAGTAACATTTGTAGATGCTCCTGTGATCCCAATAATGGTCAGATTATAACCAGTTCTTAAAGTTGTCCAATGTTTTGGGACAAATAAAGCACTTTCTATGGTTGCTGAAAAAAACCATTTCAGCATGAAAATATTTTTTGGGAGGGGTGGAAATCCACCAAGCTAAAATAAGGAGAAAATTTTGCGGGGAAATTCACACCCTCATCGTAGTAGAAGTGTGCACTAAACACGCGTTGTTTTTTACCGCGGAAAAAGCCAGACAGGTGTGTAGTGCTTTAGATGTAAACTACTATGGAGCAGGTGTTAAACACGGAAAAAAACAATGCGTATGTTGGTTATTTTTGCAGTTTCAGACTGACGTGGATTTCACTTTTGTAGTTGATCAGATTCGACAATGGGTTCACAGTGCGTCACGGTTAGAAAGGCGTGATTTACGAGGAACGTAACAGCCAAACTTCAGTACATGGGCAACAAAATCGCAGTTCTTATCTCGTACCATGTTGCTGCTTGCAATTTACTGCACGCAGTTGTGTCAATGAATTTAAATCAGGAGCATTCTAATTGGTACGAAAATTGTAACATTCAATAGGGAAATTATCCTTCGAAAGTTGTTTTGAAGCTTATTCTGTAAAACCGATTATTGCGCACCATGATTGATCATCCTGTTTCAGATGGGTTGTGCTAGCTTCCAGATGAAAAATAAATTATTCGTTATAGATTCAGGCACCAAACTTTTAATACCACAAAGGTTTTCAAGACAAAATCTACACCACTTCTCCCTGAATTGATATAACTGTCTAAAAATTTAGTTCTTCGTCTCAAAGAGGGATTGGATGAACTTCTACATAATATCACTCTACAGCTAAAATTCCAAAGTGTAAAGAAACATGACAGACAAATATCACGCAGCCACCTCGACAAATAAAACCGATGTTTGAAATGCAGACTAAAAAAATAGGGAACCAAGGAAGGCAAGCGGACTGCCAACTCTGTAGATCAACTTGTGCACACTACAGGTTAGCCTTGACTTTTTTTAATAAAAGTTTGTTGTTGCTCTTCTGGTTGGAAGGAAACTACCAATTTTCTATCCGTGGACGTAAAAAGAATTATTAAAACCATTAAGATTTGTCAGTATGACGTATTTAAAATACCAGCGTGTGATTACCTTACTTCTTGAGTTGAAGTCTGTCGAGGTTTGAGTAAATCTTCGTAAAGCTTACCCTCAAGTGTACATTTAAGTTTGTTTGCATGCAGAGAGGGTTGTTTAATCATAGGAATTAAAATAAATAAATAAATAAATAAATAAATAAATAAATAAATAAATAAATAAAAATCAGTTATTTGCACCACGACAAAAGGAATGCACCTAGCATTTTTCTAGAATGGGTCCGCAACCGTATTCACGGTTATCACCAATTTAAAGAATATGAATGGAAGATAAATCGCCTTTTATCCATTCAGGAGTATTCTGAAAAGCAATAAAATACATCGTGTCAAAATGACGCCTAACCACCAGTCTAGTAATGTGCACGCTGACCATTTTGCCTAAACATTTTCACATACCACATGTTACTTTGTATCACGTCCTGAGTGACGTTTCTGTAAATGTTGTACCGCTCCTTAATCAGGGCTGACTCTTCCTCATTTGTGCCTGAGAAGAAGCCTGTCATGCGGATGAGTATTTGAGTCAGTGTGACCCTTGGATTTTCTACCAGGTTCACACATGAGCTGCATCTAAGTCACGTCACAGTCCCGATACCACAAACGTGCAATCAGAATTGGAATAAATACAATTTGTACGCTTCGTTGGAAGCGCCTTCCCTATCAGTAGAAAGAACTGCTCTACTGCACTAATACACAGCAGAGATTCTGTCCTGCCAGTCACTGTAGTAAAGTCAAGGTTACGATGTAAGACCGTGATCTCCAATCAGGGAGAATATGCAATTGGAGTGAACGATTAAAGAAGGGCAGTATAAAGCAAAAATAGATCACATAAATTCCCAACCTGAACGCGACATAGTCGATAGACAGAGTAATCATGTGATCCGTTATCAGCCACGGTTCAATGATGAATCATCATTACAGTTATTTCGGCCGTTCGTCGAAGGATCGATAGAAGCCATCCCCAAAATCAAATGCTCCCCTACCCGCAGACCATGCCTTTAAGGATGGCGAGCCTTCGGCTCCCCTGAACGGAACTTTCTTCGTCAATGGGATGCACGAATTCCAATGGATGATTTCATATTAAGTGAATTTCTGTTTAAAACACCGTTGTTTTACTTTCAATGCCTTTTACAACTGCAACGATTCACGCTTGATTCTGAATTGCATTAATTCTTTCCTTAGTTCACATGATTATTTGAGTGCAATGTCGCTATGACCGGGACCGGATTATTCATTCTGCGCACCATTTTTACTATCGAGGTATCTTCCAGTCAATGACAAGTCATAGGTGCTTGTTTTTCTCCAAAATATTTCCTAGAATTTGGTTGATCCAGTTTCTCGTTTTCGATGTTTGCTCTTCAAAAGCTTCGCTATGGCGAGCCATTTGGTTGTTTCATATGTCCACGTTTAAGCCCATAAAACACTCTGATCTATAGTGTCTTCATCTCAGTAAGTCTTTTCCAGTGGAAAAAGTGGTGTACCCAAGTGGCTACTATTAACTTGGCATCGTTCGATTTGGGATCACATCGCTGTGTTCGGCGCAGACTCCGTACGATGTTCAGCTGTGTTGGGGAAGTCGCCAAATGAAATTAGTGGTATACTCACTACTAAGCTATTTTCAGTGAATACAGCTCAAGACGATGTGTTGCTTTCTGCGCGGTGAAATCTACGACTAACTGGCGTATTTTTTGTTTGAATAGGTGGTGGTCAAAAAACCAACATAACAACGTTCCAACCTGAAGGTTATGAGTTCGAACTTTCCAACCGCCAGTCGAATTCCCTACATGGCAGATCTCCGCTGGCAGCTGCACCCTTCCTGAAAATAATGCACATTGTTGTTTCATTAGTGATGGAATTAAAAGATAAAGGATGACATGGAATAAATCTAATTAACATCCTCCCTGCAGCATTTTTTAGCCCAATACCAACATCCTCAGTGAAACTTGCGCCCGATGGTTTATTGTTGTACTATCCATCCCGTTCAACCACACATCGGACGCCGACCATTGACTTGGTTGCTGGAATGACGCGTCCACGAATTTAAGTACGTCACAGAGACTGCAACCCACCGACTCGTAACTGTTAGGTTAACACACTGGTTATTTTGTGCTCACTATTAAATTAAACTGAATCTACCCCACAAATGGATATATGGTGTTTTGCATCCTGGTGTTCGTAACCCAATACCCCCTAGGACTCCACAGCTAGCTAAATGCCCAAATAAAAACGTATCAACACCCAGATCTTCCGCTGCTCAAACAACATACGACATCTAGCCGACCCAGTCCTGCAACATCATATACGCTTCAAAGCGCCCAACACATCTCAAACAAAGCATCAATTTAGCATAGGAAGACGAGGTTTACTTGGAATTTACCTGCCTTGGGTCAGCAACACAACATAGTGCGGAGATTCGAAACAACATAACTTATTTGCAAGTTTTTTCATATTTTGACGAATGCAGAATTAACCCAACTGCAAAAGCCTTTGATCTTGAAAGGATGCGAACCCACCCATGGCCGCATTCCACACAGTTGTACCGCGTGTGCACCAACAGCCACGTTACAAAGCCACGCCGTACGGCGCCCGGAAATTTCACTTAAAAATCAGTGGATGCACGCGCAAATTACGTAAACAAATGGGGTCCATCGCAGTGAACTTTGGGCAGTTTGGCTTCCAAAGCGGGATTTCCCCGTGAATCAAACAGTTTCGAGTAGTCGGAATTCACGCTTCGGCGAGAATCCCCTGAGGTCAAAAACTTTTCACAGTTGGGTCAATTCTACAGTTCGTTGTCTAAACGAATATCGACACGGTTACTCTCAGTTAAAGGTAAGACGATTCCCGTAGCCATTACAAAACTGAAGGGAAGCGTTGAGAGGGGTGACACTGTTGAATATCATTTTTCGTGGAGCATTTGGGTGAAAGATCGTCACTGGCATGTTTTCGGATATATTCGTATACGGACTGAAAAAAATCTCTTGGGACACTCATCAGTGAGGGGAAGCTTCCAGAGAAATGCACGATCGGCTGGGTCAAATGGCCCTTTCAGATCAAGAAGAACAAAGGTGGTGGGCCTACTGAAGATAGGTCTTTGTCCTAATATTTGCCGCAGAGAAATGTAGACGACACAAACGAAACGACCCGTAAACTGGCTTATTTCTCCGGCGATTACTAGATAAACAGCGGGGAATAATGCATGCGTGTAGCTTAAATATAGAGCTTATCAATATAGTAGTTAACCACCTAATTCCTCCGTGAGTTTTACAGGAGTTTTGCATCCCGTTGCATATGATATCTATGAACATCTTGCAGAGAAGATGAGGCACGTGAGCTGGGGTCCATCAAATAGCCTGGTGCTACATGTGAGACTTCTCTAATCTACTCTCAATATTCGCTCAAATCATGAATTGGTCGATAGCTACGACGAAAACCGAGACTGAAACTTAAATCAGCACTCACCGTCCAGAAGCAGTCGTATGAAATAGATGATTTTCCTATGGGTATAGACACTGAACAGGCGCAAACAAAAGCGGGCACAGACAAAGGTGTAATCTGAGTGCAAAGCTCCGATCAGAATTATCTGCAATATGCGAATGATTCAGACCACCAGTGACCAATAGCACCGCAATCAATCTGATTCCAACGTTGTAAAGACGAAGGGTTCTGGTAAGTCAATGCTACTTCGTGTGTCAGATTTTGTGTTCCCCAGAAAATTTTTGGTCGGGACAAATCTGAGTAAGGCGATCCCTCGTTAGTTCGATCATTTTAGGTTCAAATCGCCCTCTGATATGCGTTTTCGTCTGCCACATACAGTCAACCTGGGTGTTGTAAACACCGGAAAGACTGTAATGTCCTCCGAACGTAAGCTTCGATGTAATCTGGATGAATACCAGCAGAACTCGTCCTGGCCTCAAGAGAGACGGAATCGATAGCACCATAAAAGGACGACTAACGCATATCGGGATTTCATCTTACTATTGTTGATATGCACAAAACTGTCTAGCCTAACTGCACAAAAAAGTGATGACTAAGATTCAGTCTCATGGTGGAGGTTGAAATACAACGCCAGAAGCTATCCAGACATCTGCTCGAGCGTGAGCGACCGAAATGGAATCCCTCGATATGCCAAGCTTAAAGCTAGCCTGTGAAGAGTGACCGAGGAAGTGGGGTCTTATTAGCGCTCTAATGAGACGCAAATCTAAACTTTCAATTTACGGCATTTAGTTTTCTTATCTAGTTTGGTTTACGAACCTTGGAGGTATCCGAATGATATGGACATTTGTACGTGTCATTGCCTTCAACAACCGTCATCCTTCTCCACTAATACCGTCTTCAGATGAATCGAGAGATCATCAATCGCATCGGGAGGAGAGTCAATAAGATATTTCATGATAAAGTGATGGTTGTGTTTAGTTTGATGACAATTTACGGTTGTTCATACCGTAGAAGGGATTTTTCTTTGAAAACCCTAACCATAAACTCTTATTTACAATTCTGATTCTCGCCTCGGAAACGTAACCAAAGCATCTGGGTGAAAGATTCTTCAGGTGTGCTTCGTGAGATGCTGTTCCTGTAAGATAACTCATATATCATCATGCTCAATTTGAGGTTCCACCGAGGTTCGGTTCCACTGCTCCAGTGAAAAAGCTTGAACACGATGGGGCAGCATCCTTTGGACTGGGACAGTCTAGCTTCTTATTGCACCCCCAGAGGCATGAGTGCATTAAACACTGCATGTTGTATGGTCAGTAGGGCCCATGAAATTTGGAGCAGGAGCAACAAAGCTGCAGGTCATATTTTGTAATGGTCCCCCCTGCCAATTAGAAGAACGATGGCTACCCAATGGAACTCCAAGCATGGTATTTTAACATATATCTCTTGAAATTGTTTAGTGGTAGGTTGCTTCGCCTTGGTTTTGTTTACCAAGTTATTTTCTCCATGATCAAAGCAGTTGGCTAAGAGGAACCACATTTTTTGGAGTGCACTTCGTCCGGCCTCTGCCGATCGGTCTTTAAGGTACAATTGGATCTTCACCTTCAAAAAACGACCATGTACAGCTCATTTAGTCGCAGAGGCATGCAAGCCATCGTAGCTCGCTGAGCTGCAATGTCAGCATTATGGTCCAAGTACATCAATCACTGAATGAACATAACAAGTTTAGTGCTGTTTGAGTGGGGTAATCAAAATTGAGGCCGGCGAATCAAATAAAACTTTTATTTATAGTTTGATTTTTATGACACTGATCCGCTATCAATAGTCCTGCAAATGGCACTGACTGATGCTACGTAAGACGCAGTCTAATTTGGCTCTACCCGACATTTGGTTAAATCCCATACAGATCGAAATTTGCGAACATACAGCTAGTTTTACAACTGGTCAGTTTAGTGGGTTAGCAGATTTGTGCTTTTATCGAACAGAAACTATACATATTCAGTATAAAAGGACAAGAGTGGACAGAACAGCGTACTCCTGAAAACAAACCTACCAATAATTTATTTTGTACGAAGCGATTACCATATCATCATAATTGCTGAGTGAGAATACCGATCATTTTAATCGTGTATGTATTTATATACACATATGCATATCTACTCAGTAGATAACGTACTCCATGATGATAAGTTGCTAAACCGGATTGCACCGGCAAGTGGGCTTCTCCACCGGTCAGCTCTTTGACTAATGAATTGTAACCACCCAACAGTCCGATCGCGGCCGCCATTTGAGGTGGAAACGTCGCCGTTGTCGGATTGATGCTTGCAAAACCGACGGGATGGGAGAACGACTGCTGCTGGGGTTGCGATTGTGGTTGAGATTGTGTTCCCACTGATTGCTGTGGTGTTTGTGACTGTTGTTGTTGCTGCTGTTGTTGGGACGCCTGCTGGCCTAGCTGAATTGTGGTCAATGTCTGGGAAAGAGGATGCGGTTGGTCGAATAATTTTTGTTAGACTGGGCGGAACCCGGTTGAGGCATCATCAGCAGGTGCAACAGATCGTAAAATAATGATGTCAAATTTGTGAAACAACGTTGTATGCATACGCACTCATATAGACAAGTCCTATTCCATGTCCATAAAAAACGTGCACCACCGTTCTGGCAAGTAGCGGTGCACTATTGTGAACAGAGGTGGTTTCCCTCTTGCTAGCATGATTCATACCGACTGAGAGTGATTTGAGTAGCGCTCCGGTTTTTGAAGTCAGATAGGTTTTATGTGACGGAACAAGGATTTTCCAAGAATTTTACTCTGTGTTACCAGTCTGCCGCCTCTTCCACGCCCACTAGCTTGCTGGAGTCCAGAGTGACTATTCTAGATGAATCATCTGTGATGGTGGACCAGATACACCCAATAGAGTGGATCGCTCAATGCTCACAACCAAGCCCGTCCAATAAAATGAGCACGGGGTCTCAGATTGAAGCGAAGCAGTGTGGTTAACAGAGCAGAGCCAAACGCATGACCGGTTTTCAATCGATTATGCCAGTAAGTGCTACAAAATAGCTCCTGTCCATCAATTAGCAATATTAGATGGAAAGTCAGCAAAAACGAAAATGGGCGGAGTAGACATCATCTACCCATGAGAAAGTTAGTCTTTGTTGCTTATAGGAAAGAATGACAATCAAATGTTGAGAAGGAGTATTCGGACGGTCTTGTTTATTATGACCGAGGGCTATTCACATGTGTCTGTAATAAAACATTGATACGTTGTAATCAAACGAACTTGGCTTAATATTGCCGGAATAAAGCATTCAAAACAACGTAATTGAACGCTGCTTAGAAACAATACACACGGTCGGGAACACCAAGTTCGTTCATTCAAATAACTTCACCTTACAGCCAAGCTCTGTGCGTCAACATTTTTTAACATTTTTAAACAAATAAGAACCTTCATGTAATTAAGAGTTAATGAAAGTTACTATTCCCTTCATCGCACAAAATATTTCAATACTATGTTTGATTGAAGACTCCATACGCCAATTCAGAAACGGGTAAAATTTCTTAAACTCTCCTAAAGACAGAAGTAATCAGGTTTTTCCCCAAAAACTCTCTCCCGTTTCTAATGTGGACCCTTTTGGTAGCACAAGAGGTCGTAAATTTTGGGTGATGACAGATCTACGGTAGCAATCATCTCAGTCGACAGTCGAACTGGCGACGTGAAACCACTACGTTAACCTTAAGAATGTCGAACGGATGATGGGACCACTAATTCATCACACTTGTCTCATATTTCTAGATTGAAACTCAGATGGTAGATATGTTCGTTATTAGTAGTAATACTCTGGTTTTGGTAATTTGAGAAAATGCTACCTTTACTGACATGGCGATAACGATCACCAATCTAATCCCAATCCCCGGTATCAATGAATGGTACCGCTGGTACAGTTTCACGAAACAGGTTTTAGTCCGCTGTCACATCTTCTTTTTCTGTTCCGAACTCTCTGAGAGTTGACTAAAATCAGAAAGGATCGGGAAGCCAGATTTAACAGTTAATGTACAAATATTCTTCATAACCAAAGGGGAACACCACAGCAGGTTTGATGAACTTGGCAGCCGAAATAACCAAATTCACGAAAATCTCAAAAATTACCTGTTGTTAATAGAACGAAAAAACTAAAATCAAATGGTTTACCTATACACCTTTACGCAAGCCACCTAACAAGCTGCTGAAGAGTGGTCCTAAAGCCGAAATGCCTTCAGGTGTTATCCCGAGAAAACGCTACACTCCGTCGTAAAATTCCTAGGTCTCGGTAGCTGGACGCAGTGCCAACAGTCTCAAAAGAACTGATTTACGTCGGAAACTTAGCACGTTACTCTCTTTACAAATCGGTGACAACGATTCAGTCGTATCCGACTGAGTCTGACAACAAACTGAATTAGGTAAGCCTAGCGAATGTTAAAATTTTCTCATTGTCGTTCACCTCGGGTTCTACTGCGCGTGCGATGAAGATGCATCGTTAAATATCCACACCTAGGGTAGAAAACTGTAGTGTCCCCTTTTGCCTTCAATAATTAGCCGGATGCAGATGCAACAAGATTAACCATATCACTGACAAATCAAATCAATTTCCACTCAACGCGATCAAGAACACGCCACGAATTCAGCTATTTTCAGTCGGGCAGGCAACTTGATTAGTTTGATTTTCAGTAAACGTTCAAATCAAACTAATAAGAACTGCAATTACCGCAAACACAACTGGCAATACCATGAACACCAAGGAAACCCTAATTACCTACAGGATGTTACTCGTTCTAATGCACGAATGGAAGAAAAATATGAAGTACATTTCAAAGGAGCTTAGTCATACAGCTCCATCTAGTCTGAATAAGATTAGCAACCTAATCGGATTCCCAATATGCTAATGGTCGATGCAAAAAGTCAGCGAATGAAATGGGTCAGCCGTTTCCGATGTTCACATTTTAAGTTCTTCCTCTCTGCTGCATAGGGAAATTCTCTTCCTCGGAACAGACTCACCTTTCTTTGATGACCACCATTTGTTTTGAACAGAAAGAACATTCAACGCTTTGACTGTCATCAAGACTACTCTATCCTGCTGAAATGAGCAAAGCACGAGTTATATTTACCTGATGTGTCTGATGTGAATGTTGCTGTTGCTGTTGCTGTTGTTGTTGGTGATGAAACTGTGCCACAAAAGAATTCAGTTGAGCCTGAGTGGGGTTTTGTGATGAACTGAAATTACTGGATCCGGTAAGACCAACTTGAGAAGCAGAGCGGGTGACAGTCGTTGGAGAGGCACGTGAACCATTGGGACTTGACGATGACAGTTGTGCTGTACCCATGGTGGGTGAAAGTGGATTATGTTGGGTGTGCGGGTGCGGCGGTGACATTGCCGAGGCCGAGGCTGCCCCGCCTAGAGCAGCAACCGCGTTGGCTTGCGCGATTGCAGCTTGGACCATTTGGAGACTTGGTGTGTTTGCGGTGGTTGTTGGGTTTCCCATAGATAAGTTGAATCCGGTTGCCGGGCTGAGATTGCCGGGCAGTATGGCCTGAATGAAAAATTAAACACCGCATTCTCTCCATAAGGATCATGTGTCCGATATGAGGAATATACACGTAACAAACTTTCCATCCATCTGAAAACTTCTACCAAACGGGTAGACGAACAATGTTGCCTATCAGTTTGAGACATGCATTCCTCGAAGAACGCATTCTGGCTTTAATCTTGGGTAGAATCTAGCTCAATAGGTTTCATAAGCTGCCGTTTGTTAAAAGTCGATTCGCAACCCAGGAAACAAGATGGACTAGGCGAACTGAACTACATAACAATCAATGAAAGAATACAGCGATGCAAATGGGCAAGTCGCTTTCGTCGTATGTCTTCCATTTGATTAGAGAATGTCCATCAACTAAGAATTCAGTATAGTCGGTTAGACTAGTTTACTTCGCACATGACAAAAATCCAACAAGTTTGTCTTTGAGAAACGTTTGTTTATTTACTGCTGACCGATGAACTCGTTGGATAAAGTGCGGAATATCGTCAGGCAATTTCTTTTTGCTTGTGACTACACTGAGCTGTTGAATAATAAAGAATTATATGGATAAAATGGTGATCAATCCTTGCCTATCTGAAATCGACACTTGACCGGGCCTTCAAATTTTCCCCAGCAGTTCTCCGGCCCGTATAATTTTTGACCACTTTCTGTGGAACTGCTTACCGGGTTATCCGAAACAACAAAACTCGTAAATGTTATCCTACAGGGGCTCCTGTTTAATGTGGTTACCTGCTGTCGTGCAAATTTGATATCGAATGGGTTTCACTGGATTATGAAAATGAGAAATGGAACAATGAAAAATCGTCCTGGTTATTACGTCGATCTTAGACGATGCCTTGTCAGAAAACATCATATTTTCCTCCTATTTTCACATAATGTCGGTTCCTTGTTGGGTGAAATCGATAATCTTACTGCAATTACAACACAGAAAAGTGCAAAAACATTGTGAGAATCTTGGCGACGCAGAGATCTAGCAGGTGAAATTACACACAGTCGGCCTTCATACGATTCGCGAAGGCGAAGGCGAAGTCAATATCCTCATGAAAATAAGTTTACCCAACTTGGTTTACAAATATCCGACCGAACAGATAAGTCGTCAAAATTATCAAATGCAATTCTTGTTTTTTTGCGCGGGTTTTGTGCAATATTCATATGCAATAGTTAACTAACCGCACGTACAACTGACTTACGAGCATTTCATGATCTATCAACTTCAGTAAACTTAGGCCTACGTAACTCGATCTGCTTTCGGTGGTGATTGTGACAGACCTAACAAAACTTTTCTCTTGAAACTAAATTTTCCAAATTTTCCAAATTTCCCCATCAGAAACGAGGCTTGCATGGATTATCTCTTTACAACCACAGTAGACTTATAGCGATCAAAATCCGTGCGTTACTGGGCAGTTCTAGTTCCCGTATTCTGGAAACACATCCAACAACCAGTATCAAGAAGAATCGATGCACATTAAGACAAATATGTGAAATAGAGACAAACAGAAACTGCTCCTCGAACAATTGTAAGCTCAACCGCTCCTTCCGAGTTTTATAACCTAGGGAATCAAGTCATTTTGAGTATCGTACTGACTGTCCGACTTTGTAACTTCAAAGTTGCTGTCTTTTGAATTAAAACTACATGCAAACGGAGAGATTTTTCTATTCCATACTAAACAACTATGCAGCGAGAGAGAATAAGCCTTTTAAAACTAAGTGGAGGTTAGAGTTGATGCGCGAAAGTGAACTAATAGAATCGAAAATGGACTGTGTAAAGACTGTATGTGGAACTTCAGCTTTCGAGACACTTGGTTTGCCATTGGGAAGTTTCGTGGCAGTAGTTCAGGGCTCGGGAACCATGACGCTGAAGTGCAAAGTTCCAAAGAGGATATTCGTTTCATGATTACCGTTTTCTGTTTACCACCCTAAAGAATCACTACTGAGCTACCTCACTCACATCGAGCTAGCGTCTGTTCAGAAGAGACCAAGCTCAGTGAAGACCAACGAGACTTTAGGACATGAGGATTCATCCTCTGTTGTCCCGTAGGTGTCTATCTTTGATGCTACTTTTAACGGTAGCGTGGAAATGGGGAGGTTACCGGGGTCAGCGAGATTTGCAAAGATATGGCCTGTCCCAGAATGGTAATCTAGCAGTTGTCGCCCAATCGCAAGCGCGTCTGTGGTGCAGAAAACTATGCCGTCACATGTTATCATTCAAAATCTAACATGATATGCATGACTTTACATGTGAATAGTAGCGATTCACTACTGATGACACAATATTCTTAGCAGACTACACCGTATCATCTATAAACAATAAATAGAAATGTCTCGACTACAAAAATACTTTCGTTGGTCCCGAAAGGTTAGTTTTACTCAACATTTTAACTATTTCACCGACCTAATTCAGGTTCTCTTTCAATAGGGCGATACCCCCTTTACTCCCGGTCACAGATGATGTCGTGTACTTGTACATGAAACAACTCCCTTTTCCGTTTCCGTTTATTGCACGCGAATGTGAAAACGACGATGTCTTTGGATGCGAACATTGCAAACACGAGGTCTCTTCCATGATTCAAAGGAGATCGAAATTTATTTTAAATTGTTCCTCACCTCGTCCAATGAATCTAATCGGCTTCTTTATTGTGATCCAAAAAGCCCATCCAAAGGAAGAGCATATTTGCCAATTATCCACCGTTAGACCTTTCCCCAAAGGCTTCTCCCGGTCTGTCGACGCTAATGAAGTGTTGTGCAAAGTTAGATAACTACCATATGAGTGTCCCAGACTACGCGTGCTGTCAGTGCCTTGGAGGTGAATTCTAAAGTCTGTCACCGTTTGAATTATTCCTCATTGGCATCAAAACGCTTCTCAGTGATCTTGCCTGGTTTATTTAGGGAGGATTTTCACTTGCAATTTAGTAGCTTGGAAAGAGTTACTGACGCAGTCATAATGAGGCAGTTTCGCTGAATGTCGCAGTCTTAATTCATAAATTCACTATCCAGTAAAGAGTGAATCCGCTCAAAACGTGCAAAGTTCAAACTCCCGTTTACCCACACTTCTGAATATCGTCATTTCGTTTCGTCATATCTCGCTGCTCTGTTTCTTCATTGTGAAAAAGTTTTTGCAAAATTACGAAACAGCTTAACCTGTGCAACGCTATTCATTTTTTAGTTTTTTCTGCTGCTGAAATTATGCATGTATCTCCCGATTTTTGTCCACAGATTTTGTGTAGGAGGCTGAAAATCTCTCTTTTTTGGTCCATAAGGCAACTACCAACTTGACCTGAAAAATCCTTCAGGCGGACATTTGACGTAAACTAACCCATTCAAAGAAAATTCAATGAAGTGTTATTTCAACTAGTTCCTGATAAATATTTTTCTCTGTATAAAAAGAGAAACGAGCGGGTTTCCTGACTGAAACAAAGTTGAAACAAATAGTTTCAGGATGCACTCTGTAAACGTCACATTGATTGTCGCCACGTGCACCGTTTCTGCTCTGAGCCCGAGAAGAAAATGAGCATGTACAGTTTACGGTTGACAGCATCCCGAATGGGCATAGTCCGGTCGAGCAATTATCTTCCTCTGGTGGAGATTTTATCGCTGATTTATACGGCGCACTAATGGTCTACCGATAAGATTGTGTTCAGTCCGTACAATGAACGGATATTTCGGTTTGTCCATTCCACACGCTATTTCCTCTTCTGCTGCGGTAGGAAACGAAATCCAATCTTTCATGAGTTTGAGTAAACTGAATGGATAACGCTTCGCTACTGAATCCAATAATCCTTCGTCAGTGAGCTCACAGGCTTGAGACTGTTGTGAACTACCAAAAGAATAGGCTAATTCGAGTGACAGGTAAACCTGTGGCCATAAGAATTTCGACTTCGTCTGACTGAATTGCTCCAATGCAGTGCAGATTCTATGATGAGAACAATAAAAACTTACATCACAATAAAAAGCTACACAGCGGATATAACCTTGTGTGCAAGAAAACAGAACCTAAATCACGGAAACAATGGATGTTTTGTTGCCTCGAAGGTATTTTTAAGGTACGTTGAGGATATGATATATGTTCGACTAATTAATTAAAATTCCTAATGATTCCGTGGTTTTGTAGCTATCCGGCTAAAAAACAATGACATGGTGAAAGGAAATGGGATGTGTCACGCATTGTGTTGTTGTTATTGAAATACTAACAATAAAAACGGGCAAACTAGATTTTAGATTAGACTGCGGTTTGTAGACATGAGGCAGATTTACCCGGAAGTTGTTGGCCTGAAGAAGACCAGCTGCCGACGTTAGATAGGTGGCATTCTCATAGACCGAGGCCATTGGACCGGGATTGTGAATTGGTGTCCACTGAGCCGCGGCCGCTGCAGCTGCTGCAGCTGCGGCCGCAGCCGCAGCAGTAGCTGCGTCCGGAGTTGTAAACACGGCAGAAGAAGGTTCAACTTCAGGTGGAAAACAAGGGCGAGAAGAAATGATCACTGTGTGATACGCGACCATAGATTTATTAAAATAGATCCCCGATTGTATGCTCATTTATTGAATTTGAAATGCACATCGCTGCTGCGTGAAAATACTACTACCTAGAGGGCTGAAGAACAGCGTGTTTTAGTTGCAATTTCAATCGCACACCTTCGGTCATGCTTACGAGCGCGAACAGTCTACACCAAACGTTGTGATCTGGCAATTCATTCAGTAGACACCCACGAATCCTGCAATGTAAGCAACAGATAGGTTTAAACATTTTTCTTCGTATTCCATGATAAGAGCACCACGATCATTTATTCCTTTGTATATATATATATATGCATATTGCAAATGTAAGCACAGATCCTCATCCTCGGAATCATGGCGAGGAACGGAAGCAATGATTCAGAAAGAAGAAGGAAGAAAAAATGGGAAAAGTTCACCAGACGTTCTAGTTCTTCCATTCCTTATCATTAATTCACTGGCTATCGACCGAGATCCATGACTCATCTGTGGGCTTAACAATATTCGATTGTCAAACCGAAGTAGTGGGTTAGCTTTGGCAGACATATCTCCAGCTTTTACCAAGTGGCCTGTCATCAAACCCACTGAGGGCCGGTAATTGATAGCTCAGTCCAAACGCTTTTCGGATGGGTCCAAACATTCTGAGTGCACAATATACGCCTTCATCACGGATATCAGTGAGTGTACAGCCATGTGCATTGTACGCTGTCCGTGTTTGGCTTGGAATCAGGTTTCAGCCAGTCCCTAGATTGATTACCAAAGACCAGTCAATCTGATGAAGGGCGCCAGGTATTCGCGTTCGTCCTCGTGTTTTAACGGAAACACATTAGTCACGAGAGGGGGCTAAGTGATGAGGTTGACCATCTGACGATCACCATGATCTAGAATCGATTTGGAATAAGGCACAGCTTGTCATTTGCACAATGCGCAAAAGACGTAACTACCGATTGAAGGGTTAGTCATACTTTTGGCGTGTTTATGACAACCGCCAATCCGTTTGTTTAAAGTAAGTGAACCATCGACGACACGAGTAATGGTAGTATCAAACATGTGCAGAAGTGCACTCTTATTAAATCTAAATTCTTCATGTTCACCATTTTCAAAGCATTTCTGGTCCTTATTACCATATAATATTGAGGACCGCGGTCACACAGCACCTTGTATAATTTTCATATAAAATGCATCACAAAGAAGAGTAAAGGTAAAACGAACCTCCATTGACTATAAATGTTCAGCTGGATTTCTGAATTGTTTGCGGTGTGTAACTGTGGCAACCAGTATTTGCGATCGAGGCACAAGGGCGATTAGCCATACCACTTTCGATTTCGAATGCCGTAGCCTAATATGCACCGGACGCGAAACTCCGGCCCGGTATTGGCGCTATACCCCATCCTCACCAAACACTGCCTCCCGTAGAGCTTCAAATCACACTGGCCAACCGGCTGAACTACAAATTGGATGTTAGTTTTAGATATCCGTGTGGCTGACAACGCGTTATCTGGCGTTCGGTAAACTGGTCTGCAGGTTTGTGAGTTTGAGTATTGATTTCATCAGGATCTTCGACTGCTATTATCTTCAAATGAGCCCATGATTTGGTAGCCGGAATTGCAAGCTTGCCCAAATTTGAATATATTTGGCCTACTGTAATTCTCCGAGCCATAAATTTGGGGTCTGAGCAGTGAGTTGGTCACATTATTATGAAGGCAACGATTGGAAGTTTGGTGCCTTGCACTGTAATACATAAGACTCAAAAATATCACAAGGCACTAACGATATCTTCTTGGTTCTCGCCTCGAATCGCAAACTGTATGCACTTCCAGTGAAATGACATTGTAGGGCCTAAATCATTTCTTTTAAAGACGGTACCCCACATTTCATTTCTTTTTTAGGTACAGTTGCGGACTCCAGTTGAGTAAAACACTGAAATCAAAATTTGAAAATGTTAAAACAATCCATTTCAGTCAAGTTTCTTCAGGCTTTTGTCAAGTTGAAAATATTCGGTGTTCTTTAAACAATAGGGAAGAACGAACGGTAATATTTGCCTTGATTACAAAATTTGATTATTCCTTTATTACTAACATAATGGCATCCCACATTAATTGGAAGGAACGAGAACGACGAGAAGCGCGTGAAAACACCTGACTGTGTTAAAAATTATATGACCGAAGACAGATTCATATTTCATATGTTCACTTTATTGGTGTTGCTTCTGTCCATGGTCAAATCTCCTCGAAACGAAAATTGAACATTCCTCTCGTGAAGTAACTATCTTCTTTTTGTCGTTGTGCCAAACCATTTCACTTAAATGGTAAAGTTAGATGCCCTAACTTATATTGTTCCTTACGAAAGCTGTTGAAACCGACATTCTGAATGTGGCAAGGAAATAAAATTGGTCAACAATTATGAAAAATCAAAAGATTCGGTCAAATTACATGGGATGATAAACGCAATGTGAGAACTGTGCGCATGAAAGGCCGGTCACTTACATCCAGCGGCTCCGCCTGCGGAAACCAACTGAGAGAACAAAGACGGTTGCAATCCCGCCATGATACTCGGTAGACCACCGGCCACTAACCCGCCTGGACAACCGGTCATTCCAGTGTGCTGGGTCAAACCAGTTTGGACGTGGTGTGCATTTACTGCAACACCGAGTGTCCCTGGAAAGCTGTTTGGCCCGACAAATTTGGGTTTGGTCACTTTGGTATTAGTCCGAGCAAACTCCAGTCGCATATGTTGATTACCTTCAGGATCGAATTTCACTCCCTGGAAGTGCAAATTTCGCAAGGTAGTCGGTTTAAAGCAGATATCAAGTTTGGTATGAAAGGTGTGATTAGGTGGGTTTATGTGCATGAGTGTGTGTGTGTGTGTATGTGCATGTTGGTGCATCAGTCACGTAAACCAGACGCAAGTTAATTTTCGGGGTAGCTTGAGGGTCCAGCTGGATAATCTATTCAGGGCGTACAACTCACCATATCAAATTTCTCATTTAAAACAGTCTAACTTTCAGTCCTAATTATGATTCTACCCGGGACATGTTACACTCCCAAAACAAACAGAAAGGACACAGCGGAATACCGTCCGGGTTTTATCCGCAAGGATAATGTTGAGATCAAAATGAATTTGCAGCTGCTAACAGACAGTTTGCAATTTTTCTCTCCTTCAGAATTTTTATCTCACCAACATAACGACGATAGTTACATGACGAAACTGAAGTACATGGCTAAATCCAGAGCTTGCTTAGTGTGTGAATAAGTTGACGCTAACGTCGTTCGGTCCATTGTAGAAACAGTGGAACACATTCTTATGCTATTGGTCGATGATTGTTAACAACCATAAGCTGCGATATAAACAGGATAAAGAAACACAATCTTATCGGTCTACAGATATTTGTTGACGCGTGTTTTACTCGATTGGTTTTGCTCTGAATAAGAACAACTAGTACAATACATTCACACTTTTGGGTTTCCATTGTCGACAAAATTGGATTCCTGCTCAAAAAGACCCGAGCAACACACAATGTGACAGAACCAGTCCACCAGTTTGCTTGCTTTCGAGATTTCTACCGAACAGATTATCTAGATTTGTCACTCGACTGCAAAGAGAACAGCATATGAAGACAGTGTTAGGCAGGCCAGTCCAAATAAAGTCAGTTCGGTGAAGTAATCCACTTGATAACAGATGATAAACGTGTAAAGAGAATTAGTTTTCCGAACAATGAAATAGGGAATTCATTTTAAGCCTGTCTGCTACCCTCTTGTTCAGTTTGGCTCAGTCTACTTTGAACCTGAAGCTTAGTGACATATCTGCAGTCGCAGTAACAGTTAAGATAGCATGGGCATCGATGGTGCTGTTAACAGCACTCAATACCGCAGATATCGCGGAATCGTTCTTCGAACTGCCGTCACTAACAGTAATTTCAGCCAAGACGCGAGCAGTTTCACTGGAACAATCGCAATCGATGAGACGAAATGTGGACTACCATTCGTGAACCCTTATATTAGGAGCGCGCAAGCAACGAAAGATAGGGAAATGGAGGTCCTAACTCACAGACCTCTTCAGGCTATTCGATGCGACGGAGCTTGCAACACGCTCATAGTGGACAACCACCCGTCATTGGTTTACGCGTCCGAGGGCGGATTCGCGATAGCTACAACATCACATGATCAAAATGAAAAGGTGTTAAGTAAATCACATTAGGAAGATCAATACTGAATGCACTTGGGTCAGTATGAACTCACAGCATTTATCAATCACAGTAGAGGGAAACAAATGCTTGTGATGGAATCATGTAGTGTGTTACGACGGGCGCTTGCTAAATTTGTACTGAGCAGCTAACTACTAAACATGTCCTCGAAGAGATGCGTATTCCCAGGATCCTACATCAACCTTGAAACCGTTGACAGGCCAAAGAAAAAAACAAATCCGGTAAGAAATGATGCACACAAATGTCAAGCACCTAATCAAGAAAAATATGATGAAATTCGGATAGTAGAAGGTTCAATTAAATTACATACAACACTGATGGGTTCACCGAAATATTCTCCAGGCAAAACTTAGTAACAAACGGTTTTAGATTAACTGCTTCTACTTGGTCTTGGCAAATTCCATGTGGCTTTTTTCATTTTTGATATTGGGGTCTTTGGTTTGATGGACGAAAACCCACCTCACTTTCTGTCCTCAAGTTTTATCACTACAAATAGATGAAAAAATCCAACGGCGTAGCATTGATGCAGATAACTGACCAGGTTCCAAACACATTTCAATTCTGTTCCCTAATAGACTGAAAACACAAAGAACAAATATTTCATCGACATAATCCCGGGTTCCCCAAAACTTGAAATTTTTCTGAGCAATCTTATTCATACGCTGACCTAGAACAATTTGCTCAACGAGTGTTTGTGAGTTGTACACCAAATGACGAATTGTTTAGGTACTACCGACAAAACTTCGGTGTACCTGTTTGCAAGATAAACAGGTCAGCCTAAGAGACACGACCTTAGATGAGTATTCAGCACAGAGGTCATCTGGAGTTTTTCACAAGTGCTGTTCACCAAATGTCGTTGAGCGAAATAGTTTGTCATTCAACTGGATCTGTACCAGAATGTCATGGATTCGTGGGTGCCCGGTAATGGTCAGTTGACGTGCAAAACAGATAGTTACACACAATCCATTAGATATTAACCGGAATAAATCCATGAAATGTTATGATGACAATTATGTCTTTTCATGACAAAATTCACAAATAAGACGTACAGTAACCCAAACAACATACAATACCCGTTTCATCATCTGGATATACCTGCGTCTCAAAGCAACGCTGATTTTAACTACGGTAAGCGATAAAATACACATCAGATAGCGATGTGCAATGCATCTGGGAAAATGAATTATTTAATTACAAATTCGATCATGAATAGCCTAGCATCAAGAACGAGAACTGGCAACTCACCTGAAGTTTAGACATCGCTTCTTCCGCCTGTTCACGTGACTCAAATGTCACAAAACCAACGGGCTTGGAAAGGGAAAATATTGAAAAATCAAACCGCTTATAACAAAAATAATTGACAAAAAACGAAATTGCAGCTAGAAACTTGTCCAAAGAAACCTAATTACCTTAAGCAAATTAAATCCAAGATAATCGGTTCATGAATACATATTCTCAATTTGTACCATGACAGTTTTGATAAATTCAGCCATGGCAAGTCACAGTTCACAAGGTGATCCAAATGAGATACAAATGACTCGATGGTAAAATTAAATAGTATCAGAAAACAGGAGTTTAAATTCCTTCATACTCGGTAAGCATGATCAAATCCTACTCAAATGCATCCTATTTCAACCTTTTAGCAAGAAAGCATGCGTCATTAGTCACAGCAATTCACTATTCCAAATGATCCGTCATGCAGTAACAACATCCAGCTTTACATTGAAAATCATGAAAGCACTGCACATCTGATCAACCCTGTTAGAAATCGTCAGCAGTGTAAATCCATCGCGCCCGAACCAGGACGCGAACGATCGTGAGTCGAACGTCTTAGCTGTTACGCTAGCCGACCTGATTCTCGACGATCCATCAACACTAAATGATATTGGCGCTCATATCCGTGACGGGATTTTGCAGGCCACAAACATTTGCACACACCGGATCAACGACTCCCGGGTGAGAACGTGCTTCTCTACGGGAAGCAAAGATATTAATGCACAGCCGCACAGAGCTTTCGGGAATTCACATTAAACCTCACACTATTGAGAAATTCACTGTTCTGTGGATTGATGCAAAAATGCGACTAGGAAAAAGTTCACGTACTAATCGCTGAAAATAAATAACAACAGTTCATCAATAACAATATTACTGGACACTGTCAAACTCAAAACCCCCATTGGAGTGGCCCATTTTTGCAGTAAGGTATTACCGCAGCTGTATTCATTTTACAATGACTGATATCCACATAAATAGACACTGATACACAGGAACAATTCTTCTCCAGTTTGCATGCTTCCCGAAAGCTGGCATTTTGGTACAAATTGCTGTTAATGGTAGTCCAGCGACATGGAATTTGCAAGAAAAGTGACGGAAGAGTTTATTTCGCCTGTTTTTTTTTTCACCTTGCAAGCAGACAACTATTTCTGGCAGCCAAAGTATAATAATTTAGATGATGTATTATTATGATCTAAAGCCCAATGTAGCAAAGACCTAGTCACATTTATAGGATGATGAATGCTTGTCATTAAATGGTTGGTTAGATTCTGTCATTTTATCCATGTCTGCGACTTACCGCAGTCAGTTTGCCATTCTTTCCAGCGGGTTTTAGAGTTGAGGACATGTAGCCCTGTGAAAAGTTTCGGTAAGACCAGGCAATGTTGTTCAATTCGGGTCAAATAGCGTGTTGATTTTGCAAGCAGTGGGAAAAGCGGAATCCATAGAAAGTCGATGCAAAGAAAGGGGGAAGGAGAAAAGATTTTAAAATATCTCGAAATGCAGTTAATTACCCTTTCATACACCTGACTGTTACTGGTACTGTACAGTTTTGCGTTGGTGGTAAGTCACAATTACACGGTCAGAACGTGAGTACGCACATACATAAACAGATGCATGCGCACACACACACACACACACACACACATACGAACACATACATACATATTTACATACCTAATTACTTACTTACAAACATACTTACATGCACATGCACACAGACGTACATAGGTACGCACACGCGTGTTCATGAATGAAAGCAAAAATATCACCTGCGTAATGGGAAAACCAGATACCTTAGAAAACATGAAAAAATTTGAAGAAACAAAAACGAAACAAACTAAATACAATGTAGTGTTTGTGACCATCGGTGTGACTGTGAGATACCCCGAATTTGTGTTAAGTGACGTGAAGGTGATAAACGACGGAAACAGACAGGAACTGAATTCAGGTTGGCGCGTCCACGGCGACAGCTGTGGACAATTTCATATTAAGGTGTCACGGTGCACGGGCTATTTGAAGTGAGGTTCAAGAGGTATGAAATACTAGGGTGAATCCAAAAGCCACGATTAGAGTAAAAATTGACAAACTGAGAAAACAGTAATGAATAGAAAATGTATGAACGAAAACCTCGCCAATCCTGAACACTTTAACCTACAATTTAATCCTTCATCCAACCGCTATCGCAAATGAATTGTTTTTGCAGACAATCGAAATCCGGAAATGAAATGTTATCTTTGACGAAAGCCGAAGTCTGTGTAGTCAAATTTGTTCACTAATGCAGAAGTTACACGGCGCGATGAACGCGCACGTTAGTATAAATCTGTTTACTGCTTAGCCATGCCTCTTCTCTTCATGTTTTAGTGCACGTCACGGGCTGAAGGCGTTGGCCAAAGCGTGACGCGATCTCTTTGTTTTTACCTAATAGACTTTGTGGGACTGTCCTCAGTTTATCAGGCACATCCATTGTACAAAATTAAATGGGCTAAGGAGGAAGGACAGAACGAGGATGCACCCAAAAAAGCATGAGTACTACGCCCCTGAGCAAAAAAATATTTAATGCTCCTAACTATGTTGCTAGGTAACGCAATGCTCTACGCGAAACAACTGTTTCAATTAACTAGCGCACAGGTCATCCTTTGTTGTGCATACCTATTACTCTTCTGGGAAAGTCATTTGATTGACCTCAGTTGATTATCTAAATTATACTGGAAATGCGCTATAAGCAATTTGCTCTCCGCAAAAACTTGTAACTTCATCGTGATCCGCTTCTTTTCTGACCAAAAGCACAAAATGTAAATCGCGTACCTACACAAGCAGAATAAGTTGTCGATAAGAAAGGCTACGACCAAAAGGGCAGAATTTGCAGGCTCGATCTGTAGATCAGAAATAGAGGTAAGATGTATGCAAGAAAAGCGGATCCTCACCACCGTGAATAACCACAAACGTGTTTTTTTTTCTTAAGACAGTGTATAGTTCTGGTCGGCAACATGAGCACTCCTAGCTCTGACCTCATGTCACAAACAATTTTGGGTGAGAGCAGACTCGTTGGTATTCATTTCGGAACCGATAACCTCCCAAACTTAACAATGCAGACTGAAATAGTGAGGCATCATTAAGACAAAGGATAAAGCTTTTTCACAAGTTAACGACATAAAGTGAGGAAAACTGAACAAAATAGGTGCATCACAAGTACATATTCCCATCAGGTAGTAGAGTGATTAGTGGAGGTTGGTCAACATTGCTTAATATGACCACAGCTTAGGAATAGCTATTTTTATTTTGTTAGGGTTAATTTGATTAGTACCCGTGCAATCGTCAGTGTTATGCACTGGCTAAACACAACCGAGTCAATCCTACCCAATCGAACATGCTCGGTTAGTGGTCCGTTGGTTGCATCGTCGTTAGTTGTCTGCTTGCCAGCGACTGGAAAATCGTAAGTATAACTTGATCAGGAGTACCGAAGATACGGTAGAACAGTAACAATTTTCTCAGCGTTATGGAACCCAGTCGGAACCGTAGTCGAATTCGTCCAACTAATCTGATAGTAATGATAGATCCAAATCCACTTATTTACCAGCAAATGAAGGACCAACGTATCTGAGCAACTGTAAACGCGCTCTTGGCTCTTGTACTCTTATCAAATTTAATTTGAATAATGGTTATGATAGAAATCCATCAGATGATTAAATCCGATACAGGAGCATATTAACAGTGCGAATGAAGAAATATGGATTCGAAAAAGGAGTCTTGGCGGTAGATTGAGACGGAATGGGAAGTTTTTTAATCTGAGTGCAATGGAACACAGGTTTATAGATAATTGCAGAGCCAAGTGATGCCGATAACTTTAAATGAGATAATTTTGCGAAAAAACTTCGGGACAACTGGTGAACAGGGAAGTGTGTGAGGAACGTGGTGTTCGGCAATCTTCCTCAAAAACCCTCATCCGTGAGGCGGGAAGTGGATGGATGAGAGGTTGCGTGACCGTGTACAAACCCGCTTGAAACGGGGGTGTGTACGGGCGTGTATGAGTATGTGAAATGTGAAGTGTGCATAGAAAAAGCGCAGAATCAGAGTAAGCAGGTAAGTAACTGTGTTCTGTTTTATGTTGCCGGATATTGTAGTTTATGGGGCAATAGGAGACGGGATTGTTTAAAAATCTTTCAATACAGGACAAAGAAGCCACAAGAATGTTTGGTAATTGTATAAGGTGAAGTGATTTAGGCGGATTGGTGGATGTGTAGAGTGGCGGAGTGTAGTGAAGTGAATGGTAATTCAAGTGCGCATCATTTTGGGAAAAAATCCGCGGACAAGAAATTACCTAAATTTGCCAGTCCATGGTCTTGAGCCGTAAGTCAGGCATAGACAGATCCTGCAGAAAAATAGTTTGTTTGTCAACAGCCGGTGAAACAAAATGCAGACAGTCGCTGTGGTAGTCCTCGGATGGTGAATAATAAACTGGTTAGGATTTTACTGCTATGTAAGTGTAACCATAAATCTGCTCAACAACATCGAGAGTCCAATTACGGTATGTTGAAAAACTTAGAAATACGAGATATCTAAGATTTGAAAGTTATAAGTAGTGGCCCTTGTTAAAGAGGTTGCATCGATCCTCCCAAATGGGATTTGGGAATTACCTGTCGGTCAGCTCATGTTCAAATGAGAAATGATGACCACAGAAACAGTTTTTTGAAAGTCACATGTCTACATCATTTCAAATCTCAAGCCTACACTGACGAAGACAAGTAATACAAAATAAACACTTCGTGTGTGGTGTGAAACTTAATAAAAGTCAAATCCATTGGCAACGCGTTGGCGGATGGAAAATGCCACCAACAGGTATTCAGAGATTGGTTGAGTTGCACATTGTCGGACTGGCCTTGACTGAACACCTTCGCATGCGGGCCAAGGTCTGCGCATGTAGCTTACTGTCCCATCAGAAAGATACGAAGCAACTTTAATTAATGCGAAATCAGATAATGTTCCCGTCTATTGTAACGATGCCACATAACTAAATAGGTTTAGCCTCGTGCTTTCAACTCAACCAACTGGATCGAGAATTGGAGAGGTTAACTTACCCACAATCAACCTTGAATCATCAACGGCTTTCGGTATCATCGCTCTCAATGAGATGCATTAATTGTAGACTTACATTATCAACAATTCAGTCCTCACCCGAATTATATAAGTTCGTCACGTGTTAAAATGATTCACGCTGTCATAATGAATGACTCGGGCACAGCTTTCTGGCCCTGCACTTGGACTACCGCTGCAAAGATGGATGGTGACTAACCGCTTCAGAAACAGGTCAACGAAAGTGCATCGTCCTGTCTTCGACATTAACCATCAGGGGAGGTGGGAGGTCATTTTCCCTTCCAACGTGGACTGCCCTTGTTCCGAACTCACCGAAAGGAACAACTTGCACGACAGATGGCCCACCACCAATGCCATCATCTTCACCACGCCGCGACATCGCAACTTCAAACCAATGACATTTACAAAACCGACTTTAGTCCACGAAGGCTATGCTAATCACATATGTCCATATGCCTGCCAGGGCGGATAAGCCAAATTAGGGTGGGGTGCATAGGATACCACGAATCAACACAGAGTGATGATCTCAAGCGCGGCAAATGGTCGAAGGCCAAACAAAATAGTAAAGAATTGAAAACGCTTAGCCAAACGGGGACATTTCAGCTTGTCTATTCTGTTTTGATGATTTTTCTAGATTCGGTGACCAGATAAATTATTCCTTCGTAAAGCCGTTGCCATTATGGTAATATATCTGCCTAAAGGTTACCCTAAATTTCGAATCAGTTTCCTAAATTGAGAAATAGCAGATTTCATCTGACTTTGGGACCAACGATGATCAATGGACTCCGTGCAACTTTGGCCGGTAATGGCAACCGGGGAAAGATTCAAATCTGAAAATCGTCCACCACAGAAGATTCGAATCCATTCATTGACACCATCAAAGGTTTTGCACATTTCGCAGGGGGCTAGTGTAATTGAAGCAAACCACATAAACACAGGAGTATGAGAAAGTCCACAGTCCAGTGCGGTGAGTTTCATGTGTTTGCGCAACCTCTAAAGCTAAACAATGAAATCCGCAAGTAGAATATCAGCATGGTCTCATAATTCATGCGATAATCCCAAACGGTCAGCGTTATCATGCGTGTCGGAATCCCACAGAAATCACCTGGTGATGCTCTGAGACTGAGTAAACACTGCACATCTGCTCTAATTTTAAAAACCAAAAGCGGTACACAATACATTCAGTTCGTTACAATTCAACCGGGATAGCCTCAGAGATTCTACCTCTAGTTGGGCTTTCTGTGAATATACACTCTCAAAACGTTTCACGAATTTGGATGACCATGCTGCTGGGCAACAGGTGGGCTTCCATCGAATCTGCTAGCTAACTGCATGATGAAGCTGTTCACCAACTCCGTTCCACTCTGATTTAACTGACGATGGAAATGTGCGGGGGTTTACACTGAGCAGTTTTAGTCCATATTTGAAAAATTTAACTTTCAAATTTCTTATCATTCGCTCTAGGGAGATTTTGGATTCAGTCAGCAACAGAGAATTGGATGGACATTGTAGGGCATGTACTGCCTTCCACTAGATGAATTTTATTCAAATCCCGAATATTCTCAAGTTTTATTTTTTCTCATCTTTTGTGTATCATTCTTTGATAAATGCGCACGTGGACATGGACGCGCAAAAACCCGCAAGCAGTCGACTGCGTTAGTTCAAACCTTTCGCTTTTAGCGGCATTAAAGTGCATTTATCTCCTACCATTAACGTCCCAGTGATTTACAGACCATCGTGCGTCCGAGAGGAATCTCGGTTATTTTCGCGTACAAACGCTCCCATCTCGGTTATTACCCAGCGTGAATCACGGACTGTCAAAAAAGACGGACAAGTTATTTCAGTTAGGGTACCTGTCTAAGTTTCCACATGCAAAAGTCGGCATCATGAGCCATGGTCGAAGAAGACAGGCTCACCACAAAGATTAGATAAATAGGACAGATAAACCAGGCAATCACATAGTCGACTGGCCGGGAAGTACAAGTTATACAAGTAGATCTTACGCTTGTTGGTCGTTCAGCGAAGAATGATCTGCTCAGAGTGGTTATGCAGTGAACGAACGGTTGTCGGTTTACTCCCGATCGTTGTTGTGAAAAACGTGAACGGAAGTACCGGCTATGGAATAAGATGGAAATCTTCTACAGCATGAATCGACAGAAAGTTCCTACTAGGTCTTGCCTCACCTCTTCATTCCACGTGCACATGTCACAACAGACGCGTGTCAACTGCTAACGCCAAATGAGATTCACATGCAGCAACAAATCAATGCTTCAATACTGTAACAGTAAGCAGGATTTTAAGAGTATGCGTTTCCGTGCTACTGAACACCTCACCATGTAAAACTCATGGATCTACTGTAAAAGCAGTTCGTTCTTCTTGGGATTTGTCGACAGTGCATGATCATCAAGATTGTAACTCCGAAATAGGTTGACACGGTTGTACAACGCTTCCATGCCTTTCTTCTAATGAGTTAGGCGTTCATACTGCGTGGTGATTCATTAAACATTTTATATTTTTCCACGAATCACAAACTTGGCTGATCACTTCGACCAGTCTTACTAATTATTTTCCACATAGAAACGCTGATAATTTACAGCAGAAGGAAGAAGTTTTTGCAGAACATTCATTCGAATTAACTCAGGAGAAGAGTCATTTTAGGAAGCGACGGAATTCTTTATTCTATAAATCCTTCGGAAGCAATATCAGCTTGTTTGTTTGACAAATAACAGACAGCAGGGAACAGATTAACAGTAGGAAAAACAAAGAGGTTTACAAATGAATAAACGAAGAATAACACCTAGTTTCAATCGTTTGAAAAATGCCGCGGAACAAACTGAGGACAACACAACGTGGCGAACAAGCTCGTTTTAAGTTATCGGTACTCATGCCAATACATAACATCAGTGTGGTCTGGGTGATTTTTCAAATGTCTGAAGAAAAACCAAAGACCCTGTCGTACCACATGAGCTTAATAGTTATGTTAACATCTCCAGGCGTATTTAATGTTATGTATTGGCATGAGTACGAATAACTAAAAACGAGCTTGTTCGCCACGTTCTGTTGGTCTCAACACCTAGTTTTTAGGTACCGATCAATATTGTTTACCACCACCCACCTCTCCAAAGACCATAAAGGGAAGCAACACCTCTCAGTAAACCGCAACGCTCCTAGTAATGGAATCCTTGTAGTCCATACATTCGTCATACAGTAATAAATAATACGAACTGCTAGTGCTAACAACGAACTACTTTTGGTTATAAAATGAAACAATATCCTACAACCGGTATAAATCTGATCGTCTCTGCAACAAGGTTTATGGAAAGAACAAACTTAATATTGGAAGTGATGGTCACTCAAGGGTTCAATATGCACTACTTATGTGGCAACTAACCAGCTCAATGTTCGAAGTTTAATCCATTCGTGTCGGATGCAATAATCACATAAAAATGCTAATTGCATGCAAGCGCACAAACGAGCACCATGTGTACACCTGGAACGGAGAAATCTATAGTCGGATGTGCAACATATACGCATACCTGTGTTCGTCATATGTTTAGACAAAAACGCCATCACTGTTTTCAAAAGTGTGTTTGTGAATGCACAATAGGTCTCACATGAATGTAGAAACTGGTGAACGAGTGTGCGAAATTGCACGAGCTTAAGCGATTTCCAAGCAGATCAGTTTATCGTCGTCGATGCTACGAACGGTCCGAATCATTGACTGATTGGCTAGGTGACTGGCTGGCTGACCGTGTTCACGGTTAATGAATTAAATCGACATTTAAGACTGTGCGGTAGACTGACAACGCTCATGAGACCCACGAACGACACTCTGCCGAGCATCCACCCCGTCCCGTAGTTGCACTCGCGTAAACAGCAATTACGTAACTCACCCACCCACATCCCACGAAAAAAAGACTGCTGGTGTCACCGTGTCGGTTTCAGCTCACCGAGATTCGCCGTAGCGCTCAACCTGCGTTTGCATATGTTCTCACACATCCACACACACACACACACACACACACACACACAAAACACACAGACACAAGCCTTCGGGTACCTTGAGTAAATGGTGTCTAATCGATAGTGTAACCGAATTGATCATTGTAGTTGGTCGATAGGCCCGGGGTCACGTATGGCTACATTATCTTCGAACATCGGAGGGCCTATCTACTGGCATATGCTGGCTCACCACGTTCCGTCCAAAGGTCGATACACATATGTGTCCGTTATGTGACAGCATTTGAATTTATCATTACAGCGTTATTATCATAAGAGGTTGAGACATTGAATAAGCAAGCTATCCGGTTTGTATGCAAATGAGATCGATTTAGCTTTCCGGTTGTACTTACCTTGAAACTACGGAACAAAAGATACAGCTCTCGAGGTTTGGCATCGAGTGGCAATCCGCTGACGAATATTGTGCGTACTTGGTGCTGCAAAAGAATGAGGAATATTTTGTTCTATCTCACTGTTGTTAAAAGGAACGCATGAAAGTAAGGCTTGACAAATTTATCTTAGATGCTGATCGTATACATCAGAAGGGATACGTTAAAGAAGCGATCAGCAAGGGTCAGTGAAACAGTGGTCTTAAAACTTCCACTGACCACTCAGTATGGAAATAATCGTGAGCACATTTTGCTTTACTACAGTGGTCGGGCACACAAAAAAGGCGCCTCCATTTTGCGAGAAAACATTCTTTCGTTAAAGTGCTATCCATACATAGGGAAAGTATATTATATTCACATAAGCATAATCTTAAGATACAATCTAGGAATCCAACAGTTATCACAACCAGATCGAAGTCTCAATGTGAATTGTAGATAGTAGGTCATTCGTTTTGCGTTTCGTGAAGTTCATTTGTTGCTAGGGTTGGCCACCATCACAGAAGGAGCTAGTCGGGAATAGGGAAATCAGAATTGATTTGTCCGATTGGTTCGGTCTGAGGATGAATAATTGACATCTAAATGGCTCACTAAGAAAAATGAACAGCCAGCTTACCGCTGACTGAAACGTGGACACCCATGTGCGCAAAGTTCCAAGCGGTAGAATACAACGTCAGCCTGCTACCATTACAGAATTCTTGTTTGGAAACATTAGCCGCAAGTATCACCGATATCCCAACAAGCAGTGAGTTAATGTGAGTCGAACACCCTAGTAAGGATTTCGTCCAAGATGACAGCTTACTCCTTCCCGAACATTATCACAGTAGTATATAAGACTCCTCTATTGATCTGTGAATGACCGTAGATCGCCAGCCTAGAGTTTGCTGTACACATTGGGAGTCCCACTTGATAATATAACTAACAGGCAGAGATCTGTTCAAGGCACATCACGCATTCGGTAGCTAAATAACTACCATTGTATCTACATTCCCGAAAATACTAATCAAATTAGGGTACAAAGAGGATAATTTGTCAAAAGAACGGTATCGCGGATTTCCGGTGAAGGAAAACCACAAAAAATGAAGAAATCGAGTGCTTACTAAAAGCATAGAGGTCAGACAAAAACGTGCGGTGAGGTGCCACTCAGCAACTATAATTATGCTATACTCTTTTTACAACCGCAGTATATTTGGGTCAAAGGAATAATCCCGAGTACACCGTCATAAACCAAGTGAAACAAAAAAAACACCAACAAAAACAACCTTCAAATTTATCTAACACTTGATAGCGCACCCCAAGCCTCGATGGTGATAGGCGAACACCCCAAACCGGGATTCGTTAAGGACTGCAAAATAGGTTAAAATGCAGTGGAATTATCTCGGATAAGAATCATGATACGTTCTAACATTATTTTTTCAAGATCACCTCGGAAAATTTCATTTCAATAAATCGACTATTGTTTCATAAAACTGCAAACTCATATTCCGGTCGAAATGCATGTACATTAGATGAAAAAAGACCAGGAATAACCGGACATATGAATGTTCTCATTGTCATTTCCGCAAATGGAATTACGTAAATGAAACAAAGTGTGATGACTAGCCAGTTCGATTAACCGGAGAGCACACAGCAGAAATTGAGAGGAT
Source organism: Fasciolopsis buskii (assembly GCA_008360955.1). NCBI lineage: Eukaryota > Metazoa > Platyhelminthes > Trematoda > Plagiorchiida > Fasciolidae > Fasciolopsis > Fasciolopsis buskii. The sequence continues at coordinate 31,244 of LUCM01009663.1, read as the reverse complement.
ATTTTTTGGCTTGGACTGAATTAACGGAAGGGCAGTGAACTTGATCGGAGTGATCTGATTTCAATTAGCTGATTACTGTTCCAAGTAAACTGGCAAAGCAAGAGAACGACAACTCTACTACGTTTATCCATGACAGGTGTTCGAAAAATCCTCGTGCAATCTGACTCGTTAAATTCATCCGCTGCTTTGACCAAAAATGTTTTTAATCGCAGCGAAGTTATCATTGCTGAAGTACTGGTGTAATCGTGTCCCGCTTCTCTATCAGACCAAGTCCATCCCGACTGCCGATGTCGGCCTTCCCATATAACAAAAGTAAACACAGTGGAATTCCGAATGACAATTTGGATTGGTCCATTTCCTTTTAGACTATATCATCTGGCATTTTATTATAGTTCTCACGTGAATGACAGCACATTCATTCCATATTCATAAAGTGTTCTCAAACCAAATAAAGGATCACCAGTTTATCGCCCACGAAAACACGAATATTCGACGGTAAGTACTCAAAACGTCAGTCATTTAATTCGATAAATAGTTTAGACCTCCAACCAATCGGCAAACCGAGAATCTCGAGTGGGGCTTCACACGAACGCTACCCTACTTCAATGCAAAATCCGGTAAGGGGTAGGATTACTATGTCGTTTGGTTTGGAGGCTCGAAAAAGCGTCGAGGCCCCGTCCGGGTAGCTCGGTGTCTGCTCTAGCCGACCTACAAAATCTCGTCCCGGCCAGCAACAGATACGCATTGCTGATACTTCCTAACAAGAATGATGTGGTTGCACAATATTTCCATCTTTTTTATGATGAGGTGTATGTGCTAAATTACCCTACTTGGAAGTCCAAAATCCTACAACTGAAATCATAATGGTAAATATGCTATGAGAAAAGGATCACCTATCGTGGTAGCATGTGCAAGTGTAGACGGAGGAATTTCGCCGAGTCAAAATTCCATCGTGCGCGCACATCTGCTTTGTTAAAAATGACTGTTACATGAACTATCGCCACGGCAACCGAAGAAGTCAACAAAAGGATTGTGGGATAATAGGGGACGAAACAATTTTCGTTCTTTCGGTCGTGGATGAGATAGAAGTAATACCATGGTGACCAAGTTACTACGTCCGGGCGCGTTTTGTTGATGTCTTCAGCTGTGTAGTCAACAACTGAAATATTATTTGATCTTGCGAATAGAGCTAAAAACAAACTACGGAGAGTAGCTTTCAACTGGTGGAATCTTCATGAAACGAATCATTTGATTCTAACATGCAATTTGTCATCAAACTGTAGGAAGCTATTAATGTTTATAGGGAGGCAGCAACATGTTTGATCAATGTTTGCATCGCTCTGCTCAGATGAGGATTGTGTAGCTGACCTTCGCAGAAACACCGATGATTCATGGTTGAACACAAGTTTTGTTATATAAACTTGTATCCGGTGCGGATCTGGCAAATAACTGTGAGAGAAAAGTAATCGAGTATTTCAGTCGCAGCGCAAAGGTTGTGGAAAACATGCTGTATCAGACAACGAGTACTACTTGAATTGCTACATCTTGTTGGATCAGTCCGATCAAAAATCAACGTAGTACCGGTGTCAACAAAGGCACGCAAATACTTGACTGATTCTTCTTTTTGTTTGGATCGCATCTGCGGGCTAATGGCTTCCCAAATTTACGAAATTCCACCAGTTTTGTTAGCGAGACAAAAAGCCCGAGCACCGGTGAGGGTGAGTAGGATGATGTGTCAGGTGATAAAGGCAAGAAGATGAAATAACTCAGTGGAATCGCCGGATCGCTTAGCTTCTGTCGCTGCAATACAAAATAAACCAGTTGTTCAGTGGTAAAGTACGCCTGCAATTTATTCTACTCTCCCCTTAGCGTTTTTAAACTTCGAATAGTGCATGAAGTACATGAAGCGATCCTCAAGTGCACCTCAAGCTCCGAGTTGTTTTACAAGAGTTTATTTTAAAATGGAGTATAAGAAGCGAAAATCTGCAGGATCGCAGATTACACTTCCAGCTCAGTTTCCACTCAACAGAGGATATGCTTTTTAAGGGAAATGGACTATTTTGCAAACGAGGTTCATGCAGCTTTCTCATCGAAACTTTACTTGTACGTGGAGCTACACTTTATTCTCACGATCGGCGCACCGTGCTCGATGTAATCATCACAACCGTGGTAATCAAATGAAAACTAAGGAAACGAATGCCACTGAAATTTAAAGCACTTTCACTGTAATTTGGCCGACCTGCTACATACCGGTAAATGAATTTTGGTGCACTCGAAATCCTCAACCCATGGTAACAATCGCATTCGAGATAAGGAAATGCTACAGAACCGAAACAAATATTGAGTGCTAAGAAATCGTAGTAGTAAGCCATAACATTTTACGGTAACTAATTCTCTAGTTTTTAACCAAAATTTTCCTTTCCATTCGGTCTGTAGTTTGAAAAAGGCTTCAGCCGAGACACACTGCAATGCTTCAATTTCACTGTCATCGGATGTTAGAGGCAGTCGTAAAGAAGGTTTAAACATTTGGATTAATTCTCGATCACGGTGTAACATCACAGAAAGAGTGTAAAATTGGCTATCTGACAGTCCAGGTATTAAGAAACCGGTACGTGAAACTCTCAATGTTGATGCAGTTCATGCAGTTTTATCGTTTAGGCATGCACAAATTTGCTCACGCATCTGTGAGTTTAGAGGATATTGTACAAGATATGCTGTGCGGGGAGTAAACAGATCCAGGCAATCAAGAGGTCTTACGGAGTGGGATGAGAAAACCGACGAGGTACTATTCTGCGAACGGAGGACTATAGGTTATTTGAATGTGATTTACTTTAGACCACACTGCGAACATTCATTCTCCACCGTAAGGTTACTATAAAAATAATCACGACAGTTAGTAATCGTTTGAAAAAACATGCCCCGTTTTACAAGGCAACTGGTTTGCGGTCCATATCAGTTCAAGAAATTACTTGAAAAAAGTTCCCCTTTGCAAATTGATTGATATGGGAAACTCTTTATGTTGTTCTCGTACAACAGTGCAATTGGTTCACATTGATGACAATTAATTTAATTGTTTTTTCATTCAGCATGAAATATATCAGTTTGGGTTTAAATCTACTGCCGATATCGGATCCGATAAAAGTGTGCAATCAGCAAGACTGTGTGACTGGGGGCAGCCGAGGTTGTGAAAAGTTCTTGCATAATAACCAAGCAGGTTATATTTGATCAAAAAAATGATGAGCATCATAACCACGATAGGAGATCAGTGGAAGCGGAAGTCTACTGGTTGCACATTGAATTGAAATTCCGTGTTTGAATTAGAATTGCCAAGTTATATCGGACATACCGCAAATCTTTTCCAAAAACTAAAACTTTATCCATCAATAGTGAAGCTTTTTATTCACCTGAAATTCACATTCTGTTTTACGACGGACTGAGCTATTAAATATCCACGTGGTTTGATTTTAGAAGAAAAATTAAAGTGATTCAATATTTATTAAATAACCATGAGTTTGGCTTTTGGTTCTCGAGTACTGTGCGACAACACAGTCACAGTCTCTGTGTGAATATATTTTTAGCCCAATTGGGAAGCATTTACATTCGTACTGCTTACAGTGTCCCCTTATCAAATCGTTTTCCTGAAGGTCAGCAACGAATTTATTGTGCAGCTTATTGTATTGATCTGCTTGATGAGAGAAAACCCATTGAGAAACTGATAAAAAGCCGTAAGCCTACTTTAACGAATGTGGACCAGGTCAGGTTTGCAAAAGCGAAGTATGCAAGGACTCTAAGGTTCTTGTAATGAGGACACTTAATGTGAGTTTTCATTCTCTTTCTTTCAGTGAGTGTGTGCGGGGTGGAGAGCTTGTTAGAATCACACAGATGTGATGACCCGAACAATAGGTATACATTTTTGCAATTCGCCACACTTCATGAACTATAGTGAGATAGTAATGTTCCAAAGCTGACGGACAGTACATGGTAATTTAGTTTGCATTAGTTCAAGTGGTGTCTTCTTCAGAATCTCAGTGCACAGAAAAAAGGAACGAAAGAAAGGGTATTACTATTGAAAAGTATTGCCGTTTTCCACTAGATAACGACTCGGAAAGGAGAATCACTATCCAGAAACAAACGAAGCATTAAACTGGTCACCGTGAGACTCATCTTTTCCAGCCCGACGACAACATTAAATTGGGTGGCCCGGTCAGGAAAAAACAGTGAGTGCATCGTGTACTGATGTTGGAGTGGTGCAAGCTGATCACAGTTTACTGGAATAGAAAATCTTTCAAGTGCCTTTTCCTATTAGACTGAAGCGTTAACCGAGACAGGTATGACTAAACTGGCTTTTATCTATTTTCTTAACATGCTGTTTTGTTTCCTTTTACGGCCATTGCATAATCAATATCCAGTCAATTAATGCAGTCTTTTCATAACATGGAACAACTTATCACCAATTGCTCACCACGAAATATGTGCAATTCATATAATAAGCATAAAGAATTAAGAAAAAAAGGGCTATTTTGTTCTCGCTTAATCGCTGCAAATATTCGGGCTTTTTTCTTCATCCCTACTGCGTGGACTCGCAAACGGAAGAAAGAAGTGGATTAATTTTGAATTGAATCGTCATGCAGTGTCAACATCCAACTGACAACTGAAAATCATGAATGCACTGTACAGTTGCCTCATTCTTGTTAGAAATCATCGGCAAAGCGTGTCCGCCGGTTCGCGTGCCACTTTCGACGCGATGCTCGTTCGCTGCTGACGACTCCCAACAAGCAAATCGTAAAGTTACTGCAAATCAATTTTGACTCTCTGGGAAAGAAAATGCAAGTAGACGCACGCATTCTCACATATGCATCATCATCATCATCATCATCATCATCATCATCATCATCATCATCATCATCATCATCATCATCATCATCGTCCAGCGTTAATCAGCAAGGCAAGCCTCACTGACTACTGCCTTTTCCCCAGGGTTACATGATTCTATAAAATCAGTGAATATCCAAGGGAAACAGAGAGTGGACCTACACAGGTGGGAAAAGATAATATGCTGCAGTAGCCAACACAAGTAACATAGTCTAACTGTACAAAAGTAATTCTTCAATCATTCTGATTCGACAGAAAATGACTGTTCACGGTCCACTGCCATATCATTCAGTTTCTCCAGCCACAGGACATGGATCCCAACCACGAACACGCGAGACAGTTACTTTACCTACCTACTTTACCTAAGTTCCCTGTGCATTTTCTCATTCCACGTTGCCACGTCATCTGTTGGCCTCCACATGATTTCTTCCACTCAGTGGGATAAACGCTAAATAGGGCGCGATATGGTGGGCGAGTGTTCGCTACGCGCAACACGACCCAACCAGCGTGGTCTACTTAGTTTTATACGCTGAGATAAGGTATTCTCAGAAGTGGCGCCTAACCGCAATTTCCTCACCTCTGTCTTAATCACCCGGTCACTACACCCAATCCTAGTCATACTACGTAGACACCGTTAGTCGAAAACCTCTAACCGACGAACATCTCCCACACGCATACTCCATATCCCACTAACATAAAACAGAACTGAACGCACTGCAGCACAGTACACACGGCCTAACTTTCAACTTCAATGAAATATCAGGCCGACGCCACAAGTGCTTCAGTCCAGCGTAATCTGCTCGAGCCTTCGACATACGCGTACTCAGCGCTATTCCTGAGCTACCATCGTTCGACACTACACTCTGAGCGTGCTAGACACATCCCAAATCCACCTACAGACCTCGAGAGCCTATTTAGTGCGCGTTGTGTATGGTTCGCGGATTCGAACAAGCCCACAACGCCATCTGGGTAATCTAGATCACCGAGCTTCTGACCACTTCCCAGTTTGATCACTAAATTCTGAATACCTCCTAAACCATCTCCCATCACATCGTCCATGACGAAGTTGAACAGGAATGGAAAGATCGGACACTTTTGTCAAAAGCTGCAAGTTATTTCGGATGAACGTGAAAATTCACCGTATACCCTAACGCAACCGTAGATATGCTCGCAACAGGTTGACGAACTTCGTCGGCATACCCTTCCGGTGGAGAGTACTGAATAGTGCTGTCCGACCCACGGAGTCGAAAGCGTCTTTCAAGGCAACTAAGACCACGATCGTAGGGCGACGATGTGAGTGGCGCGTTTCCAGTAGCTGCTGAACAGTGAATATTTGGTCGATGCAACCTAGACCTGGCCGAAATCTAGCCTGTTGTTCGCAGATGTTACTCTCGCAAATCAGTGCCAAACGGCGCAGCTAAGACGTTACTAACTAGCAGAATTAAACTACTCCCACGATGATTGTTACAGTCACTTCATGTGGACACACTGGAATCAGATCCTTGCAATTAGGGAGCTGGCATTTTGCTTCATTAGGCCCAGCGATCCTTGAGATATCCAGTGCTTTTGATTTACACCATATCTAGGACTACAGGCGGAAAATGCTGCCAAATACATCGACTGCCTGATTTGGTCCCACTGCTCGTCGGAGTTCTTAGTTCCTCGGATAGTTTCTGTTCATAGCTGTCGCAAATAGTCGAATCAGATGAACAATCGGGCTTGTGGCCTGCGTCGATGGCCGTCGAGCTGCAGCAAAAATTGCATTAAAGCTAACGCATGGTCCGATTCTACATGCATGGTCTAGTACGATCTACAGTTCCAGATAGAACCACGCCAGCGGTAGCTTAATATGGTCGGCCTGGCTCAGACTATTCGTCGAGTTAGAACACTCTATCGCTGCGCGACACAAACTGTCAGAAATTCTTGCTAGACAGCGATGAATGATTGCCCGCACAAAACTGGAAAAGCCTGTCTCCGAGATCTGTTCGTTCAGCAGCCGAGGCGCATCGCCCATCGAAACAGAACTCCGATACACTCACTTTTCAAACTTGGGCACTAAAATCACCTTCTACCACTGCAATATCGGAGCCTTTGCTCTTCCTAACAAGAGTGACGAATTCGTCAGAAAACCTGTCTTTTTCCATGTCAGCACTGTAGTCTGTTGGGACGTATGCCGGGATGATAAATAAATTGCGCCTAACACTACTACCCTTCCTGACGCCGACTGATCCCTGCAGTCTCACGACTCACGAGCCACTGTTAACCGGGGTCCAGTCTAAAACAGCCGATTCAGCCTTCCCACTTAAGGCTATTCCTACATCGCGTTGACCCACAGCTTCATCTCCTGAAGTGCGCAGGAAATACCCTGACGAGATATTAGGCACAGTTAGTTGGATCACTCTACTCGAATCCTGAATTCGTGTTTCACTCACGCAGCAGGCATGATTCGATAGTGAGTCCACTGTCAGAACCAAACGCGCCTGTTGGCCAGCCTGCATGAGAGCGCGCACATTGAAGGAACCCAGATGCAGAGGCTGACGAGGCTTGAGAAAATGTAAGCTAACAGACTGAAAACCACCTACTACACTACTTGACAGTAAACCGTTGCGAGTATCTGGTATGTTATCAGTGGGGACATTATGGATAGGCAGAGTGGACAAAGCGAGTTGGTTGAAGACGAAAGAGACGGGTTGAATAAAAGAGAGGGATCTATGAGCAGTAGCATACTTATCACAACCCTCCCCGCTCGATGCAATGGGCAGCGTGGTCCTGATTATCCTGCGCGATGCCCGATGCAGGACGGAATTCTCTGCAGATTTGTCACTCACGGGATTGATGGACAGATACTGCTTGGGAGTCCAGCCGCTAAGCAGAAGAACGATTAGGGTTCTTAACCAAAGCTTTTGGTTTTAACAACAACCTGACCGCAAAGCAAGTAGAAGCTCGTTTACTTGGATCAATCACTTCCACTCGTTTTTTCCGACTGAGCCACAAACTCAGATCAACCGCCGACCTGGAGCACCTTGCCTCTACTCATTGACTTTCCAGGCATGATTGGATCTTCGGCTTATTATAAGCCATCTTGGATAGCTCGCTGGACCATGGAGACACGCAAACTGTCACACCTTGTCAAGATGCAGTCTCGTTGTGACGGTATAACTTCCGCGGATAAAAATCGACTGCTTTTGTGCTTTTACATTCTTGAAAAGTTTTCATTTAATTATATTATGATTCATGGGCAATGACTGAATGAATCTTTCTGCATTAGCAACCAGACTGCTCATGAATGTGAGAACAGACGGGAAAATTTTAGCAGGATGACGAATCGGACTCGAGGCCTTGAGTTAATTGCAGAGACTGCTATTCATTACTTCTAGACAGAATGATCAGTTAGAAGGCCGTAGTAATTAAAAAACGGCAGAAGTTTATCGTAACCATCCGTCGATCAAATTTCTCAGTGCTTTTTTCCAGCAGTTATAGCTGTTTCCAGTACATGGGTTTACTTTGCCACTTTAAAACCAGTATCGATGGTGCTAGCTTGTGTCTAAACACCATAAAACTGACTCCGGTAGATTTTGGTGCGCGGAAATAGCCCAGGTTACCTGTTGAACTTTTTGAGCTCTTGTCACAAACTGGATTCAGAGTCAAGTTAGAGGCTTATCTCTGCTATCGTGGTATGCATTCGGGATCATTTACACGAAACACTATGAACATTGACGACTCATTAGTCGTAAAACCAGACAAAAGTCATAAGTGTTATGGGTAGTCTGGCCTATTTATTATATCCCTGTTAATAACTGGTTAGAAGTGGACAGTCCAATTGGTCTTGTATAAGACTCCAATATAGTATATTTTAACTATTAGATGACAGGATGACGCTATATGGTTTAGCGAGAACCATGCTAGTACCTTTCTGTAGTACCAATTATAACGTCATAAATAAATTGTAACCGTGGCCGTTAACCGCAGCTGTATGCAGTCAGCATTCTGTGTGATCAGTGCGAACAAACAAATACGGAGAATTCTCAGACAGAGATCAACCTTCTGCTTCACATTCTGTAGCACTAGGTAGGTAAACAAAGGCCGTGGTTTGAGGTGTGCGGGGGGGGGGGAATTGCTATCACAAAATTTGACATGTACATTATTTCAGTTCCACCCACAAGATTTCTCATTCCTGCTTACCCCGAATCAAAGATATATCGGACTTGTAATCGGTGAGTAAAATCAGGTAAGAAGAAATGTTGTCCTTTTAACAACAAACAATTTCGCATTTCAGTTTTGTACATGCAATTAGGCATCGAGTTAATAAGCCATTCAGGGCCTTATACAGTGTCACCTAAATGATTTCGTGATCTTTTAGGTGGACTTACGCATACACACAATTGTTAACATGGGCGACTGCGCGTGTGTACGAGTGACTCAACATGTCAGCGGGTCAGGATGTCCATCTACTCAGTCGGTTGTTAAGGTTGCTGTCATAGATAAGGATAAAAAAGTGAACTGGAGAAAGACATGGATATTCGATTACACTAAGTCAAAATAGTTCGTATTTAGTATAAAAAGGACACAGGACACCTGCAGAGTCAAAAAAATAAGTACTCCGTTAAATAAACCTTTCAGCAAAGGAATGAATTTGTACAGTCAGTTAAAAGTGTGCTTAACAGAAAAATTGATTCATTGGCTGAATTTGACGAGTGACTGACTGAACGTTCTCTGCAAGATGTAAGTGGATCAAACTATAAAAATACATGTCCGTGAGAGGTAAAAAAGTGACACCAGATTGTTCTGTGGCTAGCATAGATGGTCGATTTGTGTACGCACCACAATTACACATTGCCAGTGGTTAAAATTTAGTCGGAAGTTCTTTCACCAGTTAGATGCAATCGACCGCATAATGACAAGTAAATAGCCTAGGTGAGTAGATTTTGGGAGCAGCATTATCGTTCATCATGCACTGCATTTTATTTTCATAAAACCCCGACAAAATTTACGTAATAATAGTCACTTCTAGAGTTCACGCCACTTGACATGGTCGCTAATTCTCTAGTGTCTGGCGTCAGTATCAGGCCATTCGGGTGAATAAAATATTCGGCTTAAGAGATTTCTTAATGCCAAGATAAACCAAATTAACTGGTTCCAGACAAAATGTGAGCTGGAAGAACCTGCGCGGCACGATTAAATTGGACGGACTGTTCAGAGTCCGAAGGGTCAAATAATTTAGCGAAATTGTTTCTTCAACGAGAACAACGTTCTTGTGTGTAAACAAATAAAGTGGAAGTAGAACACAACGGCCGATTGTCCTATTTCTATATCTGCGAGATTCAAGTAGATTGTACTGTTTGTTATTTTGATAACAGTTCAGTCAAACCTTGCGTATCAGTTACGAACTCAGAACCGCGGCTATTCAGACTGATTGTCAAGGGTTCAAATCTTCTTACTGTCTATCGCTTGATCATTTCAACAAATTTTAAATAGCACAGCCCCTTTCCTGATAATTACGTAAATCGATTCCTGTGTCAGCAATCAAGAATAGAGCAGAAAATAAAATACGTTGCCGTTGGCAAATTTGCAATGCAATTAGTCTGCAGGAATGCGTAATATATACGAACTGCAAAACTGAGATTGTGCCTCCCATTGCTGCAATGGCCAAGTAGGAATCGTCAGGTTCTTTTTGCATTTTTTGCTCTCCCCACGTTACGGCTCGACTGATGTCCGTCAGACTACTTGGTACCAATGCCATGGATTTGCCTGCGCAACTTTATAGAAACCAAGCATTAACATTACTCGTATCATAGTAAGTACTAAAGTTGTGATTCAGATATTGCGAACAGGCCTGTACCTAGATAGGAGTATATTTATTCTATTCATCATAGTTTATTGACAGGTAAAAAACTGTACCCTATTGTCTCTGTTGCTCGGTTAATGGTTTTATGATTATAATGTCTGGGGTAGTCAAGTGACAACTTCGGCCAAGCTACGATTGGCGTGCGAATTGTTTTGACATTCAGTGATGTCATTCAGAAGCAAGAATAATTCACTGGATATATTGGTCCTTATACATAGTGTAAGCTATGGTATAGTATGTATATAGTTATGTATTTTACCCACTAAACATAATTATATCAAACCTTTTAGGAAGCAGATTTTATGGGAGTTCGGAGACAAGAACTCCATGCCACAAAGTGTCAGATTGTTGAGTCATCGTGTTCCAGTCTACCACAACACCGAACATCAAAGCTCATCCCACATTTTGTGTGCTGAATATCTGTATTTTCCTCACAATTAACTTTGTTCTATATTCCACTGAAAGCATTCTTGTGACGAACTCATCTTGATGGATTGCGTCCTCCGAAATTATGGATTTGCTAAAATTTAGTTAGTGCCGACTTGGTGTAAATTGAGGAGACCAAAGTTATTTCGATTCGCATTCCTGGTTTCAGTCCGCCGTCCTCGGGGCATGTTAAAACCGAATTGAGTACTGGAGCACAAAGGAACCCAAAGAAGCACCAAAACAAAACAGTACGTTTTTGGTATCTGAAATTAAAAGAGGAGTTACAGTGATTAGTAACAACAACAACGACCACAAACCGTGGCAGACAAACACATTGTCCGAATCCGCAAAATAAAAGTTGCCGCAAGGCGGAAAAGTTCCAGATGCAAACGACCTAGAAGATCAGTCCTTAATATATCCTTTCAATCTCTCTTGGAGAGCAAGCAGGTAGGTTGAGAGAGGGCACACCAACAGTCACCATGTGCAGTGGATAAATTATGCATTCACCTCGGACTGTTCATCTACTTCGCGAACGGCTCCAGGCAGACGACTGCACTTAGAAGAGCCGCTACACCGGCCTTTGTTCTTATTTCTTGCATAATTATTGAAAATGATTACGATTTGCATGTGGAAATTAGCTAAGTCTCTGTTCCGCATGTGTTACCACAGCAACCTCCTGTAGTGACCGAAATGAGAAAGAAACGCGGCACATGGGGTACAGCTCTGTGTCTTCTTGGAGACAACGATTAATCAATAGGAACAGTATACGGACTATAAATTTAGAGTAAATTTCCGAGCCTAACGCTTCGGGTGAATCCAAATTTAATTGTAATGAAAGTTGGGTATAAATACGTGACATTCACAAGACAAAAACGAAGCACTTTACCATGTGTGGCAATTTTATGCGCTAGCTTCGGAAGTGGTTGTGTATAGCTCACGGTTAGAGAAGCCATGTTCCTGAATGGAGCTCTTATTTAAAGCGCAGGCAACAGCTCACTACGAAGAGTGCACTCAAAATGGCAAAGCCCCAAAAGTTTGACACATGAAGAATACCAACAACAACCTGGTGTTAAGAGAAACAATAACGAACCACGTTCGATGTCCACGTAATATAAGTCACACAACGGATGGCTTTTAATTGTTTGATCAACCTGAAGGGATTCAGTTTCATTACCTCGACTGGAGTATATTTCCTGAATCAATGTGTGAGAGCCAATTTTCTGAATACTGTTCAAAGAATCAAACAATACCAAACTGATCACTTGTAATCACGCCGATTTCGTCAGTTTCAGTCGTTTTCTCCATATTTTAACTGATAAAGTAGCAAGCAGTTAACTCGATGCGCGATACCAGAGTCAATTTTCATAAAGAAACAGTCAGCAATAGTAACAGGGCAGTCACAGTCTATTTGTTTGGTAAGATGTCCCGGATAGGCCAGATATTTGATATATACTCGATCATGACTATGGTGGAGCCATGATGCTTGGAATTCTTAAGCCGGAAATTTTCGAACAGGACAATTTAGTACAATTGCCTCAAAGTGGTCCGCTTAGGTGTCTCATGTCGGGATTCTCACCAGTACGAGATCGAAGGTGAATCCCAATTATTCTCTACCGAATCAAATGATTATCTACCGACCCCAAACTAGTCCCAAGGGACGTTAGAACAATAAATCAATTTCCACACGGAAATCTCCGACTCACTGGAGTACTGAACAATCGACATATTTGACCTAATCCTGAGGGCTTATGAATCGGACTGTCAGTCACCGGTCGCCAGTGGGTTACGAAACCCACAGATGGTCCTACTGTATTGGAGACCTAATACCCCAGAGTAGGGGCATGTAGTAGGGATCGCTATGTCAAGCCCCCAACATTAGTGTGAGCAACCGGAGTTAGCACGATGCCCAAGTAATAACCGCGGTTTGTGATGGACAATCGCTGACGTGGAGGGGGAGAAAGGGAAAGTTGACAAATGTATGGTGAATTCAAAACACTGTCCATTTCTCTCTCCCCAGTGACTATTATCCTCTTTGATCTAAGTTCAAATGACATTTGGTCTCCCAAAGCATTTCTCCCCTCTTTCCTTATGTGCGTGCATCATGAAGGTTCATATTTCCATCTCCAGTTGATAGCTTCACTGCCCCTACAACATAGCGCGTGTGCATTTATGTTTTCCCCTGTTTCGTACTTTGAAGTGGAGCCAGAATGGTTAATAGTTCACATGACTTACCGACTTTTCACCCCGCTTGCGCCTAACACTTTCCACTAAATATCCTCAAATTTTCTTTTTGTCCGAACATCACTTTCTTTCCTTTGGTGTTCGTGTGTGTTTCAGCCCCTACTTCGAATGTAAAACAAAAGTGCACGTGAAAAAATCAATCTACTTGAGTTGTTTTTTTGGTACACTATCACACAGTCTCACGACAGTCCTGATCGCTACATGGATGGCAAATTTTCACCGAGCAACAACCGATTATGTATGAATAATTGATTACAAACGAAGAATATTCTCAAAATTCTGGAAATCACCACACTTGATGAAATAATTTCTCGTTCTAATTTGTGTCCTCGCATAGTTAGTACCATGTCCAGAAGATGTGTTTTGCCATTCAGGCAGTCCTGAATGAGTGAGATTAAGACGTCCACGTAGTAAGTCAATTACACAGATGTGTTTGTGTCAGAACACAGACAGTAAAAGTAAAGATCCACGAGCTGGAATAAGTCAAGCCAAAGTGATACGCAGGTGGCCGATTGTGTATTATCGTTCACCCACGGCCGTGACATTAATTTCTTACTTATAAAAGATGTGCACTGCGAATTTCACAGTTGAGTGCAACTAAGGAATACCGCTTCCAAGCTGCCAATATTGCTGCACACTTTGCTAAAGTATTAAAAGCCAACCGTCAGGCATCATTAGTCAGAGCGTCACGGGTAACTTGATTTGCTTTTAGGGACTTGGAATACAAAACCTGACCGCATAGCGAATCACGTAATATGTCGGGTCTGTGAAGTGAAAATGGGATTGCAAAGGTGGTATATGTAGTTTATAATTCTAGATGGAAAAAGTTATTTTAATATTTGGAAAAATAGTGAAATCAACCACATTGTCAGTACTCATATGCATGCCTTCTCTCTACTAAAGTAATTCTTTGACCAATCGGTTAATACGCTGAGTGGTCCTGTTAACGCTTTATTGTTATTCTAGTCGATCGAGCTTCTCGAATGTTGAGTGTCACAATCGGAATGCGATGGAATTGTCCTCGTAAAAAAGACTTAATCGGTGTACTTGCGTGAAGAATCACAAAAAGTTTACATGACCCTCTAAGTATGAACCAAATGTTCCTTGCAATGTGTCTATAAATTTCCGATCTTTTTTATTCCGTAAAGTCTATGATTTATTTTCCGCAATGCTCACCGGTCAACTCAGTTACTACTTCTCATTTGTGTACTACTTTCCATCAAACAGAATGCGGAAAATTTTTTGCTGCCCAGCGCTCCTGCAATCGATCAAAAACAACGGACGTGCTGTGGATCACAAATGAAAACGTGGTAACCATTTCACCTTGGACGTAAACTTTCCGTGCGCGGACTGTGAGGACGATAGACTACCATCATAAGAACGTGTGGTTGTGTGAGCGTGCACGTAGGTTTGGCTGTTCATTGATCCCTATTGGTTGGAATCATGCTACCCTATCGACACTGGACGGATCTTCTTTTTATTCTAGGGACAGTGTTCGTAGTGCACCAGTACAATTCCTAATTGGGCAGCTAGTTTTGTCAACTAACTTGTACTGTAGTTGCCATATCAAGTTAGAGTTGAAATAATCCATTCTCCTCAAGGATTGCTTCCCGACTTTTTCGTTTGATTGAAAATTTTGAAGAACTGATCCAGATTGTTTTAAGACTGATTACGCCAGTTGAGTAATCTATTATTCACTAAGATCCATTTTGACCGTGATACTTTGCTTGGCTTAGGTTGTGATCACTAATCAATATCTCACCTTGCAAATTTCAATCATGGTTCGAAACCAAAAAGTAGAAACAAGGCCAAATCGATTTAGCCGTCACACTTACCACAGCTGCCATGAAGTGTTTACATACCATGGTTCACGGTTCACCAGCTATTAACTTTTAACACTATACCAAAAGGTTAGCTGTTGCTCTTGCCAGAAGTGTCTTCCATGGAAGTATGGGAGCCATAGAGAACTCGCAGAGTGCCTAAACGGTGATATCGCATGTGTCTTTCACGCCGAGTTCCAGGTTCATCAACACGGGCTTTTCGGATGCACGAGTTATATGTAGTTTCACTGGAGCTTTGTCGATGATGAGGAACGCGTCTCTGCTGCCCATATCACGGGTGGTATTAATGTCATTTGAGCAGATTGAAAACTTTATAACCGCGAAACAAAAACTGAAAATCGTGATCACGGCAAACCACTTCCGTCTGGCCGCAGTTGACGACCCATGGTGGTTTTAATAATTTACTTCCCACTCACACTTTTCAAATTACGATTGAAAGTTATCCGCATTACTAGTGGACTGAAAATTTGAAGCTACACAGTGTACTCTACCATCTTAATTTATGCACATCTATGCAAGAATATAATAAATGAGTGGAATGTACATAAAACTTTCTGTGTTCAGTCAATGTAATGCAACAAAAGATCACTACAGCAAAATATCATTGCCTGGATTTCATTGCATAACCCAAGTTGTCCGTCGGTAGCTCGCGCGATAAAACAGACGAATGAAACAGTCTAATGGCTTCCGCTTCTGGGCTGGTCTAGCACAAACTGACCAAAAGTCGACCTTATACGTTCCCCATTTGCAGTAGTCTGTGTAAACTTCCTGGGGAAACATGCACCGTTGCGATAAGCAGCAGATTTCTGAGATGTCTCAAAATAACTGAAATGTCCACCAAAACTAAATAAGCCACTGTTTAGTGGTAAACATGCGAAGACTACGTCGATTTTCATTATCGTAATTGGCGCTTAATAGTACCAAATGATGATTGAACGTAAATTAGGGATAACAAGTAAGAGGTCTTATTGTGCATAAGCATAACATTTTATGAAACTCAATGGAATATAAGCATCCATGGTGGTGAACGTCCTTCCCTTAAAAGAAAACCACGGTATTATGATTGGCGTATCTCACGAAGAAAAGTGGAGCATTTCGATTGCTGCGTCTCTACATCAGTAGTTCCAGCGGGTGGTGCCATTTATGATTACGGTAAATGGAACAGCCACTCGCGAAAATGAATACCGATTGGAATCTCACCATCGTTCGACATGGTGATGCGAAGTCATAGACGATCCTTTTCTTTAGCTCGCCTAGTGTCTTATCAGCTCCACACAATCTAACATTTTTTTTGGGGGGGGGGGGCACTAACCTCGTTTTCGTCACCACCTCCATTTGTGGCAAGTGTGTGTATAGAATCCACCGACTGAGACAGAATCATCATGGAGTTGTCAGTCAGATTGGCCGGGTTCGTCGCGTCCTCGTATTTAATCGTTTGCTCGTTCTCTGATCCTGGACTATCTGCAACTCGGTGCTGTTGCAATCCGGAACTGTGCCCAGATGGCTGTGGAGGGGGCAACTTTGGGGGCAGCATTGCAGCCGTGCTCATTGTGACCGAGGGCAACAGAGATTCGGTAGTCAAAAAAAGCACAGGGATAACCGACGATCGCTTTCGACTAGTAACAGGGAAATAATCCAAGGTATGTTAGACGACCAGAGGAACCAAGTTAAAAATCGATGAAGTTAGTCGATGTCGCTCTAGCTGCCCTCGGTTAGCGAACTTGGGCCATGGGCGGAAATTTCGTAGGTGAGTCAGATGTGTGTGGACAGGTGTTGGACGCTCGCGTGGGTGAGTCCTGTCGGCTTGGTGGCTTATTTTGCGTGTCGGCAAAGGCGACAGTCTGCGACTGGCCCACTGGGTTCCGTTGTTGCGTTTCGTGCCTCGTGCGTGCAATAGTGGTCCCACCCACACCAAAGGCCAAAGAAGGCCGCAATGGGTTGGAGTTGGAGCATGGTGGGGTAGGAAGCTCATGCACGTGCGCGCGTGCACACAAACGCTAAAGATGGACATACAAACAGACGAACTGGCGTAACCTATTGCTGTCTGTCACATTACCGCGAATGCACACGTGCCCTCAAAATCTATTGGTTCACTCGCTTGGCCCGTCTCTATCGATTGGTCACATTAACCAATGGTTGTCGAATCCTCCTGCAGGGTCACATTACCTACTCATAGGATGGATAGTCCACTGGTGCGGAGTGTCGAGAAGACTCTGGGAATCAAAGCGGCCCACATTGATATGGTCATGTCAACAACAGGCCACCCCCAGACACCTGGTAGACGTTTAACAGGGGAACACTGGGCCGGGGTGATGTCCCGATCAATCTGGAGGCAAGAAGGGCCCTACTTTTTCGACGACATACAGTTAACAGAAGGGAAAATTGGCATGACAACCGAAACGGCGTCGAACTACATCGAAAAGCGATGTTTCATGTGTAGCTAGTTGAAAATGCATGAAAACCAAAGAGGTATGATGTTACATTTCCAATAATTTTGATTTGGAGTTCACTCACATCCAAACAGATGATGAATATAATCCGTGAAATGTATCTGAAATTCCCGTACCAAACTGTACCGATAATTACGGTACACAACGTTTTGGGGCAAATTTTCGTACCAATTAAAGTGATTGTCGTCTGTGTGAACCTCTACCTGTGGAGAACTTTCCACAAAGTAGCCGAGGAAGGACAAAAAAGGAGCAACTTAACCAGCTTGATGTTTTTGCTCTCATCACTAGATTTCTTCTCCAGTCCGTCTGACCGTAATTTGTAGAAAAAAACTGTTTGTGAGATTGAGCCTAATCATTGTGTTCAATTCCTTATACTTTTGGCCCAGTAAGTCAATCAGTGAGCATCTTCATCCTGTGAAAGTTCACAAGAAAACTGTTGTGTAGTGAATCCCAGCGACTGGATTCAGTCAATCATATTTATAACCAAGGGAAATAGTCACATTTTCACCGGATGAACCGCTTGGCCTGTGTCGATCAGCTGCCACCCTATCTTGCAATGAATAATTTACTGCTGAAGGACGGGTGTGATAGTTAGCCGGTTTATGCACTATTCTGAGTATGATTGGGCTAGTTTGTTGTCACATCATTGCGACTTACTAGGAACGTACGTTCTGCGACCAGTTTTGCGGAGCCTCGGTGTGAACGAGCCACCATTTTCGGTCGCTGATCAATTCGGAGACCTGAAATTATGCAATTCAGATCACCAAGTAAGTCCATTGTTGCAGTCAGAATACAGGTTGTGGGTAAACATATGCTTTCGGTGTGTTCAATCTTAAGTTGATACATTCGCGTGTATATGAAGATAACTGGTTGCATCAAGCAGGTGACTAATATTGATGAAAACTAATTAACAAATTGATATCAACGAACCATCGAACCAGTCCTTTCCCGACAGCACTTGATTCATCTACAGTCCCCCATCCATTTTCTGCTAATACTGGCCGAATGTGACACTTAAAAATTTCAGTTTTTCACGCCAGCTCGTCTAAGTTATTGTTTTCATGGAAATGTGAATGTAATGACCTGAAAATGAATTCACCGTAAACACGTGTTCTCTGCCCACTTGCGTTTTATGTGTTATCTAGCTACCGTAATGACAAGTTACAAAGGAATTATGCGGTTTCTATGCCGTCACTGTTACTTGCACTGCTCCAGTAAGTCCTTCTAATCAACCATTTTCGGTCCACATCTACCAACCTCGGAATTTCCACCTCCCTTTTCAAAATGGATAGGCTGTACCACTTCGAGGTTGTATTTAGAAAAAAAAAGATTGAAATGAGAATCTTCTAAGTGAGTAGGAGAAACTATAAGTTTATTTTAAGTACGAGCGATTGTGATAAATGCCGCTGACCCCTAACGCAAATCGATGGTCGATTGAGCACATCGGTCGCCAGCCCACCACTGGTCACCTGTTTTCTCACGCCCTTGTCAAACGAGCCAGAACAGACAGTCTGCCATCATGAATGCCAGTGGATGGATGTCAATAGTGTCACGCCTTGTGTTTCGGCAAATCTCACGAGGCTGTTAAACTGCACGAAAACCGATAAACCCAATGACGGATGACCACCCATGGTCTGGTGATCGATGTCTTGATTTCAGTGTTCTTTTTTCCTAACTCAGTCTTTAAATTTTTGTTGACACTTATTAAGCAGATATCAACCACTCCACATGCACATAGCAAATCGAATTATAAAATTTATTTCCACTTCACGACTACGTAAAATTTCTTTATGCTGAACACTATTTGGTAATTCGACTGGTAAAACACTGTATCACAGTGATACACAAGGTAAACCAGGTTAAACGATAAAACGGTTAGGCAAAAAGCACTGTGTTGTTTTTTCAGATCACTCGCCATGTAGTGTTTATGCACAACTTGCCAGTGAAAATCATGGAAGTTGTTTCATCCTTATTAAGACTTATCAACAGTTTATATCCACTGCTTCCGAACAAACCTGTGCTACAGCTATACAGTGATATTCATATTAAATCTCCTACTACTACAAACTATTAAGCACCGAAGCTCTGCACAGCTGAGCCCTAATGTCTTTGCTTCCCGTAGAGAAGCACGTTCTCACCCGGGAGTCGTTGATCCGGTGTGTGCAAATGTTTGTGGCCTGCAAAATCCCGTCACGGATATGAGCGCCAATATCATTTAGTGTTGATGGATCGTCGAGAATCAGGTCAGCTAGCGTAACAGCTAAGACGTTCGACTCACGATCGTTCGCGTCCTGGTTCGGGCGCGATGGATTGACACTGCTGACGATTCCTAACAGGGTTGATCAGATGTGCAGTGCTTTCATAATTTTCAGTGGTAAATTGGATGTTGACACTGCATGGCAAATCACTTGGAAATTCACGATAAACCTTTTACTATTGCAAACTAAAAGTGATGTGTTAATTAGTTCCATTGATGACTGATTTATTTGAATGTTTTAACGCTTTCTTTTTTTGAAAATCTGGTAAGAATGGAATTCTTGAAAACAGAACACAACCGTCTTATGTTCAGCATCACTGTTTGGTCCATGGTAAACTTTTCGACCCTTCATTAGCCGTGTCCGTCACGTGATTCCTACTTAAATGCAGACCCCTAATGACAGTACTTCATATTCCATTGGACATGAACTTCATGGCGAAATCCCAAGGTGATAGAAAGTACCGAGTATGTGTGTGTGCATCTACAAGTCAAAGACTTGTGCTCAGTTTGGATTCACTCATCAGCTCTTCGTGGATGAGGCAACTCGAATGGGAAAAACAAAATATGAATCATTAATAACGTAGAAAGACACTTAACAGGAACTGCACGTGTCTAATCCATAAATTATGATGTATTGTAGGATGGAAATCAATCCAATAATTCTACAACCAGTAGGATTTGACCAATTTTCAACAACGGTGGAAGGCGAAAAATAATTCACATGCAGACCAGTCTTAAACACGTGTGGCCAAATGGGTGACAGAACCGTAATTAAACACGTCAAATAAGGAAAGTTAGAAAAACGGTATGTACATAATTGTAATTTGTTGTGGGAAAAAGGACCACAAAGTAATCACACAGGTCGTGCATTTTCGCGAGACGACAAGTTAACGGTGAAATCTGGTATGGCCGGTGTGTTGTCCCCACGCAATTTGACCAGGTCACGCGATTTAAGGCGTTCGGCTGTCTACGGTGGCCTTCGGTTAGAAATTCAAATATCCAGGACGCGTAGACTTCGGGGCGTGCCCTAAAACCTTGGTCATCCTTCAACCGACCTAGTGGATCCTATAAACCTGCGGGTGATGCTAGGCTTCGTCCACACAAACCGAATTTAAGTTATTAGGCGAGTTCATTTAGGATATTTAATTTGGCACTTTATAATGGAAATTTGTGTAAATGGCACCTATTCAAAAGTCTCTCCCGTTTGTTAATGACAATTACCTTATGGGGAGGATATCAATTTACTATCATACAAAGACGGAGTTGTCTGCCCTACATTTTCTCCAGTGTCTATCAACTGGTTCTTTTTTGCTGTAGCAATTCCAGCCGAACCATGCAAGTATTCGCGAAGTCTACCGCACAGTTTCGATCATTTGATTGTGCGTGAACTCTTTGTCATTTAGAGCAAGTGTACTACCTGTATCATTGCGAAGTTAGAATGACAAAATAATAAAACGAGTAGAAACTCAATCAGCTTTCTCGATGAGTACTCAAAATCTGTGTCCAAATATGTCCAGTCAAATTAGTGAATGTCACTTAAAATCACGAAAGCAGGGTGCACGTTTCTTAGACCAATTCTTTTTTCCGAGTTCACGATACATTTCGGGTGTTGGATGAATGTCCCCTGTTGATGACTCTTAACCAGGATTAATCAATCGGGAGTGGTGGCATGGTTTTCAGTCTTGAGTTGGATGTCGGTGATGAATCAACTGAGTGACACATCAAATCTCTACACGTTCAAAGATCATGTATTATAATTAGGGTTGTCGAGTTCACCCTGTTTAAAGGAGAATGATGTAACTCTTAAAACCGAAACAAAAGGAGAAATTCACAGGCTTTGCAATATGTTCACTAGACATTCCAAGAATAGTTCCAGATTGACTAAAGTTATTCCTAAATTTACGAGGATGCTGTCAGAAAGAGGCCTTCAATCTACATAAAACTATCCAAATAGATAAAGAAATATTCAATGCAAGACACTGAAAATGATCTTCAAGAGTCAAAAAAGTGAGAAGTTTGTTCTTAGCCTATTAGTGGCAACGGATACGCGTTCTGTGCAGCAAGGGCGACACACGAAGATGGGTGGATTGGTTGATTGATGGGCGATTTCAGCCTCAGGAATAATAAGGTTGCAAGCGACGAGATACTGAATGAAATGTTGTGAAGCATAAGACGACAAAATGTTTGGATACTATGGACTGGCAAACCCATGTATTGTTGGCACGATACATGAGAGATTATGCCAACCAACAACATAAACGGTTGATAATGACCCTTTAATTAGGACTGTCGATCTCAAACACAAGGCCCTTAGTCAGAGATGATTTTCTATAGAATGTATTTGTTGTAAAATCAATAAATGTCAGCCCATTTTCTCGGCAAACAAATCCTGTCCTTTGGGAAAACACAATTTGGCGAACAGGCTCATTTTCAGGGATTCGTACTCATCCCATTACATCACAATATATAAGGCGGCATTTTCAGGAGGGATTCATGGTCTTACATGCGTAACCCACCTACATATGAGTTCGGTGCGTCAAATGTTTTGTGATCTAGGGTTTGCATTGTGGCGGAGGGTGGAGTTGAGGGGCAACCACAAATTGTTTTTGAGAGCACAGTGGATGATTGTGAAGGCGGATCACGACAGCTCCAGCGGTGCTCAAGAGGCGACACTTTGCCAACCTAGACTGTCGACCCCTGGCTTTGTAAAGGTTCCGACAAAGGTGTGCCACATTCACGGTGTGGCTATTCTGTGCTAGATGTGGGACGACTGTATTAATAAGGAACTCAATTATTTCAGTTGTCAACCACGCAGAGTGATATTCAAGGATGCTTTTAGACAAGCGCCTGGTCGTGTGGCCGATGTACATTGCCCCACAGAGCTGCGTAAATGAAAAGACAAAACGAGACTTAATTGTATGTCTAGGAGTGCCCTTTCATTGTTCAACTTCATTTCTGTTGTGGATTTCACGTTTACTTGGGCCGAGCTGAACTTGGTTGATTAGTTCTCGTCGAGGGGCGGAGTAAACAGAAAATCCCATCCACATAGCGTTTGTATAAGTTCAGGGTATGGATTGGCTATCCTAATGGCCCACTTTCCAGCTTCACTATGAAAATGTCGGTTAGTAATGGACCGAGTGGAGACCCCATTGCCAGCCCGCCCCTTTGGCGGTAAATTTGATTGTTAAATTTAGACTGAATGTTGTAGGTACAGAAGAACAGTAGTTGGGAGTAGTTATCAAAAGAGCATACAACTAAGCATGAAAATGGAACGACAGAAGTGTTCGATATTCCAGCTGAACAGCCGGCAAATTTAGGCAAGAAAACGAAGCCACTTGGTGCTTCTAGCAAACGTTCGCTGACCCGCATATCTGAGTGTTTTCTGATTTATCGATTGTGAGTAATCAGAAACGAGAATTGTTAGATATATGCTGTAACTACTAGCTACCGGTTAGTAGTGAAGCACGGAAGTCAAAACGAAACAGTCACATTAGCAGCTAATATTTTTTGGAAGCATGCCGGCAAACGACACTGCATTACTACAGTTGATAGCTTCCTTCATCCGGTGATTCCATAAACTGAAAGACAAATGTAACTTCTTCTGCGCGCAAAACTGACCATTAACATTGATAATCTCAATAGGTCACCAATATGTCGTTCAGTTGTCTATGATCGGCCCAATTACGATTGCTGATATCCCAGTTAGGAATGCACAAACACCCGCAATAAGGAATTTTGATTCTTAAACTGAACTTCGTGTAACCTTGGTTATGACTGGTTCTTGAAAGGCGCATGACGGATTCGACTGTATTTGAATGCATTCCGCTGGTCTCTGGTTCGCCACTGGTTGTGGCCATGTGCAGACCGCATCCACTGCCCCGGGAAAAAGGTCCCGTAGGTTCCATGGGTTACAAGCTTAGTCTTGCTGCGGAAGCTCATTTTACTTAATGGATGTGGGTTCATTCATTAGATCTCCAGGCTGAGCATCTTACAATCTGCCATAGACGCCAAAATTTTGTATCACAAATTTGGCAAAGCACATACCGGAAGTAATTGCATTTATTGGTCGAACGCGTACCGCCGTTACTTGAATCCTTACCCGAATAAGCCATACTAGGCACAACAATCATTATCACCCTACCGGAAAATTAAGACCACGGACTAAGCAGCAAAATCTGCAGGAGAACAAGTCCGGGTACCAGACGTGCTTGCGTACACAAACTGTTATACACACTAGAGGAAAAGAGATTTGTAATCCCCAATGAATGGCCGAAAATTGAAGTTGGAGCTGATCGATATATCAGTGATGCATTGCGGTCCTCAGCTATCAACGTCACCAGGCTTCCTATAACTATTTTTTAATTATCGATTCAATATTACCAAGCAAGTGAAAATCGAAACCAATCAGGTACATCATTTAGGGTCAATTGGTAAATTTTTCATTTGAAAAAAAATAGAATATGTATTCATTGTCTAAATGTTTGCTTGTTAGCCAACGAAACTGTATCCTCTATGGTCAGTTGGTTTCCAATTAATTTAGAGAAAAAGGCGTGACCAGCATCGTTTCTTTCACTGTATGACTAAAATTATTTCCAGTTTCCCCTGGATCTAGATAGTTATTCATAAATGCTCGGTGTTTAGAAAATATGGGCTCGCCAGTTGAATAAAAGATGAGGATTTCCTTAAAATGATAAAAAAGTGAGAATAAGAATACCAACAATAATATCAGTAATCGAATCAGAAGAAAACAGAATTCATACTAAGCATTTAGTTTATTAAATGTGTGGTAGAAAGCAACTATTTAGAGATAGATGCTTTTATTAGCAACTAGATCGGTGAATCGTTCACGTGATTTTAACCTACCCAGAACATTGAGGACGCTGTTGCAAACTTAAAACTTGAGTGCTGTTGGACTTACACTAGAACTGTGAAAAGTAAAATAGTTGCAGTTTTTATGTACTTATTTATAAGAAATGAGTAACATCAGCAATTCTGCTGTACGGGTATATGAAGCTGGAGGATATAAAAGAAGTACAAGTGAATAATCTGAATATGTCGATGAAAATACAGCTCATTGCAAAAAGCATCATTTCCCATACATTCACTCTGATGGAGGAGACTTTCTTTAGCAACTTACTATCATAACCGATTCTGCTGCTGATTGAATGTTTTTTTCCTTACTATTCGTCCTTGTTTTTTCCGTTGGTTCCGTTTTTCATTTGGATATGTAAACAGAAAGCGAGATATGCTTAATTGCAAATCGCCTAGAATTAAGTACATTTAAATAGCTGCCTCGGGAAATGTATAAACATGCTTCTTGCAGACTTTCCTACATTGTACGGTTGAATGACCAATGACGGCTAATGGAGGAGCAATGACCGAAGTATCTTTGATTCCTCACAGACTGACATCCTGTCCTGAATGGAAACGAAACTATGTCCTCCGCTACCCAGTTTGGCTCATCTTATACGGGAATGCGAGGTCTGAAAATACGTACAGCCAATCAGTTCAGAGTTAAGCTATTACTTGATTTATTTCTGTCTATCTATATCTGAGCTACCTTCAAACCGTACGTATATGAATTGCATAGAGTTTAGTCCAGTTTTCCACGAGCAAACTAAGAAAGTGGTCTATATCTAATCCGAGTAAATTTGTGATCAATTATCAACAGTAAATTGGACCGTCAGAAAGAGATTCAACTTCTCAGTTATTCAAGTAGTGTTACGGACGTTTGACCGATTCACATTTGTGTGTTCGAAATAAATGTCAAGTGACGCCATTTTCCACGGAAAATTTTGACTTTACCTTTTGAGTTATTCCATCATCATGCAAAATATTTCTCAGGTCATGCTGGTTCATTCCCAGTCGACTTTTATGGAAGACAATTATATGGAATTTTAGATCCTATTCACATCTATAACCGTTTTTCAGTAGGCTGCTGTATAACCGTGTTAAATTGTCGCTTCTCGCATCAGTTATTGGTTGCAGTTTGACCCTATCGAAAAGGAATTACACACACAAATATGCACGGTCTAACTTAGGGTACACACGAGTCATCCATGCGATGGGTATGCACTGCATTTTGTTTTCTCTACATTTTGGCAATGGAATCATGAAACAGTTAGGTTTTTTTTGATGAAATACTTAGGTCTTTTGGTTAAAAAGCCCACCAGCTAGATTTTCAGCCGCGGTATTCCAGAATATAACTGTTATCCGTAAGACCGACTGAAGTGGAGGCGAATTCCACGAGCAGGGAAGTGTGTAATTTATTTACTTATTTATACACTGACTTATTATTTGGTTTCAAGGACCAAGGTGATTTTAACCAATAGAGAAATTATGGAAGGTATTTTACAAAGACTTTACCGAAGCGCTGACTTAATCTCTAAGCTGCGCAAACAATTTCTTTACTATTAATTAAACTAATCATTATTCTAATGGCTTTTAAGCCAGGGAAGAAGCAAAGTGGATACGTGGAACTGAAACTCCGCAGAGCGCTCAAGGCGAAACTGAATTTCTGATTTGCTGCCTGTTCTTGGCCATCTCGTTCGTAAGCTCGACCATTCAAATAGCTCCTGCATGTACTGATTCATCAGCTAATGCTTCCTGCTTTTGTTAGTGGTTAGGGTTCCAGTCTGCTCCAACAAAACAGAGTGGATGAAAGTTTTCAGAGGATCAGATCTAAAGGAAAAAAACAAATTATTACGCCAGTTTATTGACCCAATCTTTAGCGAACTTTTGGTTAAACAAAATAGGACTTAGTAGCTGCCATGTCACCAGATGCTGGCTGTTCCATCGATTGATACTAGAAAAACCTAAAACTTTCTATGCTTTCTAATAAATTATTAGATTTAACATGCAAATATTTATCTCTTTTGAAGTTCTCGTAACTAAGATATAGTCCTATGAACTATTTACTTCTAGTCCTGATGGTATATCATTGTAGCCACCTTTATTCAGCTTCGTTAGCTTAATAATGGTTTTTATTTCCAGTCATTTTCGTCACTAGTTCTTCAGTGCATCAACATTCTGTATGTTCTTTAGGAATTTTGGCGGAAACGCAGTGGTGAGTTATAAAATGTGCTAAAATTTCTGATTCATATTGCTTCAGCCGGGTTATGTACTTGATTTGAAATAAGCGATGTGCGTCTTAACAAACTTCTCCCAATACCAGTGAGTATGTGCGTTTACATTCTTCCTACTATGGATACAGCAAAGATAATTATTCTCGATAAAATTGGTCAGCCCTTGATCTATTGGGGTTGCACTGAAAATGCAGACTCAAACGCAACCAGCAAAAATTTTCGGCCGGCATGTCTTTGTCCAGCCACTGTGACTGTGACTGGTGAAAGTTGTGGTTCGGCTGGTTTGGCTGAATTTCTCTCCACGTTGGAGGCAATTCATGTCTTCGTTACTTGGCCGAGGGATTTTTGTTGTGGCTAAGGTTGATTGATTGCTTTCGTCCACCAAATTCGTCTCATCGGTCGATTCTCGATGGCAAGCTTTGGTTTACTGCTGTCAATTTTAGATGTATTTTCGACGAATTAGTTATTGCCCGATGTTTACCGTTTTCGGTTACCGATCGTAGTTTCGATATGTCTATGGGCGAAAGTATTTCCACATAGCGGACTGCCATTACGTAAAATATGCCTGTATCCAAAACGGAAAAAATAAAAACTAGTCGTGTTTCATTCATGGTCACATCAAGCTTATAGAACCAACAGTGCCAAAGCACACAGATAAGGAGCAGCCATTTTTACTCGGCCTACAGGGCTTTCTGTTAAAGCTGCGCCGGTCTCATTAATTTTGACTACTTATGAGTAGATGTCGTCGAAATGAAGAATCGTTTTCAATGCCGAGAGCATCGTTAATGGACGTCTTCCACATTGCCAAGGGATCATACTCACTTTCGGAAGTTCGTTTCTGTGTCATCCACCTCGTGGAAAAAGTATTACGAAGCACTGATTCATTATTTTTTGAAATAAGGAAGTTGACCATGAATTCCACAAGTTTCTTGTGAAATTGAAATGCCGATTACTTGAAGGAGAATGACATGAAAAACGCATGTAGGCTTTGGAGATTTCCTAAAGATTTATTTTTTCCAAGTAATAGAGGAACAGTTTGTAACATATTCATAGAAGGGCGCTACAATTCTGGACTGCAGATAGGTGGTTACACTGTAGAGGGATCTTCTATTGCATTATAAATGAAGTTTGGTTTGAAACGTCACAACAGACGTTGTGACTCTGTGTACGCCTTCTAACCCCTCTCTCTCGCTAAACATATATATATATACCTTAACAGAATCAAATCTGTAGCTTCAGGAGTGTGCATGGAGGCTTTTCGTCGAAGAGTCCATAGAAAAACCACAACTGTGATTCGTTGATAATTCTTTGTCAGTTGGGCTGAGCCAACCTTAGGAACGAGGGCAGAATGCCCCAGAATATACATATGTATAAATAGACGCATTAAGTAGTATTTGGATGAGTGAACAAAACTTGCCTGGGAGCACACGACCAGTTTCGCGGTTATTGTCGCTCGCCAGGTATATGTATATATATATATATATATATATGATAACATTTCAGTGAATGATGTTTTTTCTCGCAGCTCCGGTTCAGCAGGATGGCAGTGATTCGCTGGCTGAACTGCACAGTTTGATTGCAAACATTTCATCAACAGCCCAGGTGACCTCATCAGTTCTGTGATCGTGTGACGTGTGTCTAGTTCCCATCGTTCGCCTTAATATGCCATCCAATCTTTAGCCCGTGTTGACTGGTCACTCTGGATTTGCTGTTTTATTTATTTTGGGATTCCGGTGACCTTGGTTGTATGTTCTAATTGCCCCAGATACTCCTTATTGGAGTTTTTAACACTAGAGTCTAGTTCTATGATTAATGGTTCTTTTTATTCCTTGGCGTTAGCCCCAATGCGATAAATTTTGGTCCATGCGTCGTACTGTGTTGTTTCACCCATATATGTCAGAATTTGTAGCTTTCGAGCAATCAGTCAACACGGACTACAGATTAGGTGACCTATTAAAGCGAGCGATGGGAATTAGACACACATCACATGATCACAGAACTGATGAGGTCACCTGGGCTGTTGATGAAATGTCTGCAATCAAATTGTCCATTTCAGCCAACGAATCAATGCCATCCTGCTGAACTGGAGCTGCGAGAAAGAACATCATTCACTAACCTGTTATCATATTTATATACATACATTTATACATAAACATATACATATGTAAGGAGTGGGTCCGGATTTGGTAATTTTAACAACTAAACAATTCACTGATCACCAGCTGTTCCATTACCTCTTACAAGTTTTCATCTAGCCAGCCAGAATCTTGCTCTCAATTACGCTCCATGATAATTGAGCCCAGACCGAATGGCCTGCTCGTTGTGGCCCACAGAAGTCAGGAACTAATGCGTATTCAAAGCGCACACCATGATGACTTTGACAGCTGCAAATATATTGCCCCTGAGCAAAGTACAATTGGGATGAAACCAGAAAACCAATACAAAGGGGACTAATTTTAATTTGACAGACAGTTCACAATAGACCTTTTTACATCTTATTTTCCTTAACCAAGTCGGGCCCTTATGGCTGTCCATTCTTTTCAGAAAGTGTTTTTGTATATTCTATCCGCGTTGGTGCAGTTGCCTACGAAGTAAGGATGGGCCACCTTTCAAAGGAGTTCCGCTTTTCCAACAATTCTACATTCAGGGTAACCGTCTGGTTATTTCCGTTTAGTCAATAACCGGATCTGATGTTAGTAGGTATCAGTGGATAGAACATAAAATGGCACAGCGGATATCTTTTGACTTCCAACAAACTAGTATTATCCGATCAAATTATCCTTTTATCCTCCTTGTGTATTTTAGCGAATGCCAAAAATTTGCAACAAAAAATGTGAAGCAAATCCATCCGCATTTCGGTATGCTGAGCCTATTTCCCGATGCAGGAAAGCAGTTGAATATTCATACTTCGGTTTAGTGCATATCTCTGTGATGGCATCACTTATCACTCAAGTGTAAGCAGGGCTGTTTGCGCTGCCTTAAGGAAATTCTTTTTCGAGACTGTTCTGAAACGGACTCGTCGACCGTTGTGAAGGCATCAAAGTGGAGGTTGCGCTTGCAGAAAGTGTTAGCTACGCCAACATCTACATGAATGGTGGATTTAACACAAAAGCTCTCGCTTCCATCTAGCCTATGTGATTTAGGGTTGTCACAGGGTCGTTGTCGCTCAAACTGGTGATTATTTAAACTATTCGGGTGGACAACTCCCAGATGTTTTCACTGCTAAAGACTGATTATTTACTTTTTCCAGTGTACTGGTCCTGACGTGAAAAAGGGAATATGAACTGTTCTAGCTCCTTCACAATGAACAGAAATATCTTAGATATTTCGTTTTTAACCCCAATCAGCATCTGCAAGAGGATACGGAAATGTAGGCACATTTAATCCCATTCTTTTCGTCAACTTATTTTAAGCGAAACTTAAATACGAACCAACACCCCTAGCTATATGTCTTGTGCACTTTACCTTAGTAGTAGAATTAACACCCAGTCGTGCGTTTCGCCACCTAAGCTAAATTCGACCACGCTAAGTGCATTTGTTCGTAGCTTGCAGTACATCGCTTACCATGGGAACCTGGTTCATCACAAACCGTCCTGCAGTAACTGTCAGCGTCTGACTGTTCTGGATTGATACGGGAAATTATTTTTGTGCTAAGTAGGACAATCTTCAGTCTTTCAACTACACAGAAATTCACAAAGCCTGCGCTTTTGCTGTATTTGTAGCATTTGTATTATCACTCATGATGGCCAGTAGGCCTTAAACGATAGCAGAATGCACGTCACCTTCAGGCCCAAAATTTTAGTTTAGAAACGGTGCCCTGTAATTGTCCAAACAAAATCATAGTGCCCGGAACCGGAGATTTATGCATGCTGTCAGTAATCTTGAATATTGATCTTGATATTAGATGAAGGTGGTCACATTCATTTGGCATCAATAAACGTGTTTGGTGTGTTGGTCACAAGCGTTT
The DNA here is from genome assembly GCA_008360955.1 of Fasciolopsis buskii. NCBI lineage: Eukaryota > Metazoa > Platyhelminthes > Trematoda > Plagiorchiida > Fasciolidae > Fasciolopsis > Fasciolopsis buskii. The sequence goes on along the minus strand of LUCM01009663.1, from coordinate 260 downwards.
CAACTTACGAACAAAGAAAACTACAGCCAACGTACTGAGGACGACACCTCACTTGGTGATGAAACGTTTGCCACTAAGACGCAAAGTTCAAAAGTCAGTGTCCCAAGAAAGTTAATTCTTATTCGTGTGATTAAATCCTAACCTAGACAGAATAAAGTGACATACGGTTGAATGGAGATCCACGAAATAGTTTACCTCACTGGACCTCACTGCATGTGAATCTATCACAATCAAACAAGCAAGAGAAATTTGGCTAACCG